>OY997387.1:3094871-3332648 GCA_963921505.1 Phakellia ventilabrum | reverse complement strand
AAGGCTGTGCATCTTGATTCAATGTCACAGGATCAGCTGAGCCTGTGCCTTGGACGGCTGGATCTACAGAGTGTAGTTATATAACTTACTCTCTTCCCTTTACAGGAGATAATCCAGAATGCTGATGATGCAGGAGCCAGGACTGTGCGCTTCTATCTGGATGGCAGACAGCATGGAGCCCGTTCATTGGACAAGCCTGAGCTAGCAAGGTTCCAAGGCCCCGCCCTCCTGGCTTACAATGATGCAAAGTTTGAAGGCAGGGACTGGGAGGGCATACAGAATCTCCAACGGAGCTGCAAAGACAAAGACCCATTCAAAGTCGGAAAGTTTGGCATTGGATTCAACTCCATTTATCACATCACTGGTAAGACAATTTAATGTGCCAGAGTAAATTGTAAGTGGGTTCCGATCAATTAGTTTTTACCAGGCGTTTTGCATGCGCTCAGCTGGTTCCTAAGATGACTTTTCCGCTTTTGTCTGTCTGTTTGTGCATCTGCATTTATCATATGCACCAAATTATATAATTATGTTACTATGCCACTGTAGTCACGAGCAGAGTGGAAGTTTGCAGGCCCAATAAGCCAAGGTACCTTAGTTTTGTGCCTAGACGGCAAAAAAGTGGTAGCTAGTGATGATACTTCTCTTTTGGCTAGCTTTGGCAGCTAACTGGAAGCGCACTACGAAATTGCGGAGCCAGTACTTTCACTGGAAGGTTATGCAAGATGAGACAAGCTGATCCATTAACAGCTGCATTTAGCTTGGACTGACCTATTGCTGAGTGCAACCTGGATGATTTATGTGAAAATACCCGGCTGTTTTTTTAGATATGAAATACCAACCTTGTTTGATGCTTGAACGTGCTGCTATTTATCTTTCCTACAGACCTCCCAGTGATCATCAGTGGGAAGAAGCTTGCCTATCTTGAGCCACAAGAGAAGGTATGGAAGGGATCGGGTCAGTGGTTTGAAATTTCTGAGCTCCAGGTTAAGGGCTTGCAAGACAGTCTCGCCCCTTTTAATGGCATATGCGACTTCTCTGCTAGCACAACTCATGATTACTCTGGTACCCTCTTCCGCTTTCCTCTTCGTGATACTCCTTCTGAGCTTTCAGAGAATGTATACACGGTTTCAAAGTTGCATGAATTGCTCACAGCTCTCAAAGAAGAGGCAAAGTTCCTTCTGCTTTTCCTCCGCTCTATTGACACAATTGAAGTATTCGAACTCCCCCAGTACGGGGGACAGCAGCAGTTGTTTCGAGTAGAAATAGCAGAAAGGGAACAAACATACCGAGATCGAAAGCACTTCATGGACCGGCTGAAATCAGCACATGAGTCACAGTCCTACAGTATCAGCCAGTACATTAATGTAGTGACCAACTTCCATGTAGCTGTGACAGATGGTGGCCACACAACACAGAGTCACTGGCTGGTTGCCAACCAGGTAGGGTCTCCAAGCTCAAACGTTCATACAGCAGCTGTAAAACAGCATGTTTTCCCCTGGGTGGGTGTGGCTCTGGAGCTCAAAGATGGCACTGCCCCCACCCCAACCTCTAGTGGTCGTATCTTCTGCTTTCTTCCAATGCCGGTAGAAGCTTCGCCCCCTCTCCCTGTGCATGTTCATGGCACATTCGGTCTGAATGATGATCGAAGAACACTCAAATGGCCAGGCATTGAGAGGAAAAATGACCCCACTGCCGAATGGAATACCTTGCTGGTGAGCCAGCTTCTTCCCCTGTGCTATGCACTACTGCTCAATAGAGCCAAGGACCTCCTAACACCAAAGGAATACTACAGTGCATGGCCAGAAGTGAGTAGTGTCCAGTACACAAACTGGAAGGATCTCTTAGTGCCGTTGTTTCGTGTCCTCATGAGTAAGCAAGTCGTCTGGACTGAGAGATCGGACACTAAGTTGGGAAGTTGGATCGTGCCTAGTGAAGGGGTGTTTGTCCCAAAGGCAGGTAATTTCTCGCTAATAGTGCATGGCATCCTTTCCTCCTGTGGTGTCAAGCTTGTCGATGTGCCACTGAGGATCTGGGAGGCTCTTCGGCTTGCAGGATTCTCTCCTAGCTCTGTGTCACCTAGTCTCACCCGTAACCACATTCAGATTCAGAGTGGCAGTTACATGAGCATTGATGCCCCCAGTAAGTATGAGCTTCTCAGATACTGCCTCACAGATCAACAGTATTCAGATCTTCAGGGACTCTTTCTGCTTCCACTAGCTGATGGTAGGTTTGAGCAATTCACATCGGCTGGCTTGTACAATCCTAGCCAGTACCGCTATCTTTGCAGCGGAGACTTTCCACAAGATTTGCTTCCCAATTTAAATGACCGATTAGTAAATTTGCATCTAAATGACTCTGACCTGCAAACCAAGCTAAAAGCTGTTGCTTCCTCCAAAGAAACCCAGCTTCGAAACCTGGACACCCAAGCAGTGGCTCAGCTCCTTCCAGACTGCTTTCCTCAAGAATGGTGTTTTTGCCAGACCGTTTCCCTCCCTCATCCCATCTTCCCATCGCAGTGGTTTGAAACATTTTGGAGGTGGGTAAAAACACGAGACCTCCACACATTTTCTGGACAATTAATACTCCCTCTGGTTTGTTATGAGCAGAGTGCACTGCGATCGTTTGAGGTAACCAGGCTTACAAGTAGCTCTTCTGTTTTATCTCTGAGTACTCAGCAGTGCCCTAATGGATTACTTCAGGCATTTGCCAAATTACAGGTTCAATTTACTGATCCCTGCCAGTTTCCTTATCTGTATCATAAACAACTATCCTACTATGTACACGACCTCACATCAAATGGAATTCTAACAGCAATTGCTAATGCCCATCCTGAAATAGCAAAGATTCAGGCCATTAGATTTATACAGTTTGAAGCGGATAGTCTGCAGTTGTATCTCTCACAGCAACGCTGTCTTAACCAAGCACAGAGAGATGCTTTAATGCACCTTCCTGTCCTTACTGCTCTAAATCATCAAGATAAGCTCTACTCAGCAAATGAAGCCACACGGAATGGTAACATTGTGGTGGAGCCAGAGGGCTTTGATATTAATCATGGCTGCCTTCCCTCACATTTAATCATTATTTCACGAGCACAAAACCACATTGCATTTCTGAACTCCATACCTGGTATCAAAAAACCAACCAAAGTGGATTTCATTCTCAAATTCCTATTTCCTATGATTAGGAACAATACATACTATCCTCCCAGTCAAATTGACGATCTGATGAAACAAATACTCAGTATGTCACACCACTTTCCACAACTCACCTCTGAGCTGAGTGATCTAAAGTTCCTTAAAACTAGTATTTCATCTAGCACACGTAAATCTCCTAAGGAACTCTTTGACCCCTCACATCAATCACTTAAGGAGCTTTACCTAGGTGAGCCAGTGTTTCCCATTTATCCTTTTGATCAGTTGAAGTATGTACTACCACTTCGTGAGTGTGGCCTGCGTCGTTCAATCACAGCTCAAGAAATTGTACAAATAATTGAGTCCATAGCTGGAACTTCAACTGGAAGCTTTCCACAAAGCGTGACTGCAACTAAGATCTCACGTGCCAAAGCAGTCCTTGCATGCTTGAGCTCTGAGAGTCTTACACAATCAAGCTTTGATTGTTCGGTCACAGTACGTCGTTATCACTCATTTGCCTTAAAGACAGCTCTTCAAGTGCTGGCCTCACAGTATAGCTGGCTCCCTGTTCGCTCCCTTCCTCCTGAACGTTACCCAGAATGCTTGTCTTGGAAAGGCAGCACCTGCACCTCCCACCTCATATCCCTCCATGACTCTGTGCTATTTCCATGCCATGATGATCACAATGAACTTCCCACTATTACAGGCTCTCAAGTGTATGTGGTGGACTGCACTCCATCTCAAGCAGTTTCTACCATTTTCGCTTCTTCGCACTCCACAGGACTAGTAGTAGAGCATGTATTGGCACATTTCCAGCATATGCTGAAAAATCACCACAAGATTGATACAGATCAAGTGAATCACACAGTTCACATGATCTACAGGTATCTTCAAAACAGTTTGTCTACTCCTGATTCGCGTCGCCAATTACAAAAACTGCAATCCCTTGAGTGGATCTGGATCAGGAGACACCAAAAGTTTGTCCACTCCAAAATGATAGTGCTCAAGCCAAATCCCAGCTTCCGCCATGACCTTGAACCCTACCTCTACGTATTACCTGATGAGCTATCCAAGTACTCAACTCTGTTCACTACATTTGGAGTTACTACCTCCGCTACTCAGTCGCAAATTATTTCTGTCCTCAAAATGATCAGAGAGACTGATAGTAGTCAACTCCAGGCTAATGAGACTTGGGGCACAGTCACAAGCATTCTTGCTTGGCTGACAGATAATGGGGAGAAATGTGTTGATCTTTTACCTAGTGAAGCACTCTATGTCCCAATTGAGTCTGATGCTGATATGCCACTGTTAGCAAATGCTAGTGAAGTGGTTTATACGGATAGTGATTTCTTGAAAGCTTATCTTAAGTCTTCTGAAACTGAAGAAACTCGTACATTTGTACACCATCGCATACACCGCCAGATGGCCCACTGCCTTGGGCTTACACCACTCACTGAGGATTTGGACATTTCTGAAGATACATTTGAGGATGCTGGCCAGAGTGAACCTCTCATTCAGCGTCTCAAGAATATCCTTCGAGACTACGACGGTAGTCTTACAATTATTAAGGAACTGATCCAGAATGCTGATGATGCTGGTGCATCTGAAATGAATATTTGCTTTGATGCTCGTACACATGATATATTTCCCAAGCACCTGCTTTTAGCAGGGATGGCAGAATGCCATGGACCAGCACTGGTTGTTCATAACAATGCTAGTTTCACTGACGAAGATTTCAAAAATATACAGAAATTAGCAGGCGCTACTAAACAAGATAAACCTCTGAAAATCGGCAAGTTTGGTGTGGGCTTCTGCTCTGTGTACCACATCACTGATGTTCCATCCTTTGTCAGCCGAGATCGCCTCTACATATTTGATCCAACATTGAAATATCTCAAACAAGACGTCAACGACCGAACAAGACCGGGAAAGAAAGTGACTTTCACTAAAAAGCTAGTGACTTCTTCCAAGCAACTTTTACCCTATGAAAATTTGTATGGTTTTAACAGAAAGGAGTCATACAGCGGGACCATGTTCCGCCTCCCATTTCGCAATATGGCAAGTGAAATTAGTGGTGTCATTTTCAGTGAAAAGTTAGTTGACCAGCTAATTAATGATATGAAGAAGTGCAGCTCAAAACTGCTTCTGTTCTTGAGGAATGTCAAACAAATAACCTTCAGTCAGATCAATCCTGGTGAGGAATCCCCTCATCTCATACTAGACATTAGAAAGGAAGTGATCAAACAGTTTGACACTAACAGTGAGGCTGTATGCCTGCATCAGAACTACACTCCCACTCTCCACTCTCCTACACTTGTCCAAGAACAACATTGGTTAGTAGCTTCACATACCGGGAAAATCTGTTCTAACTATGAATCAAAAGATTCTACCGCTGCTGTGGCCTGCCAACTTGAACAAAAGCCACTTCCTTTTGACACAGTTTACATCCCAGAACCTATTGCTGGAGAGGTTTTCTGCTTCCTTCCTTTGACCTTGCAGACAGGACTGCCAGTACACGTGAGCAGTAACTTCGCTGTAATGAATGATCGAAAAGGTATCAGATCTTCAGATGACAAAGAGCTCTCCTACAGCAGCAGCAGCAGTGAGACCCAGTGGAACATTGAGCTAATGAAACACACCATCCCTAAGGCATACCACAATTTGTTAGTGACACTGCAGCAGATGTGCACAGACAAGAGAATTGAAGAGGATGAATATAATTTTTTCAGTTTATGGCCGCTGCAAGAGAAGTTAAAGACATCTAATCCCTGGAATCACTTCATTACTCCACTCTATAGATTTATCTGCTCTAGTGACCTGTTTTTCTGCACATTTCTGTCCAAGTGGCAGACTTTGGCCGAGAGTAGAATTCTATCGCCTGGTATTCTTTGCCATTCAGCTTATCAGGCCCCGTTAAAATGTATCTTAGACTGTGTTGAGAAGCTGCAGCTGCCAGTTGTATCTCTTGCAGATTCATATAGAAATCAGTTACCTAAAGCTGATTGTGCAGCTGTTATCATCACTGAGGAAGGGTTTGTCCAAAAGTTCTTTGAGAACATAGCTTCTCTGGTCGGTGTTCGAAATGAAGTGCTTGAGCATCTGTTGCAAACTTTTGCTGTGGTATCCGGCAGAGAAACATGCCGAGAGGAGTACCTTAAGAGGTTTATAAGTGAAAATGAATGCATTCCTTGTTCTCCCACTGGTGTGAATCTAAAACTTCCTACTGAAGTTATTAATCCTTATTCAACTCTTGCTAGCCTCTATGACTCTGAGGATGGTGTGTTTCCATTGCAACAGTTGTACAACAATATACTTGTTCATACTGCTCTGAATCAGCTTGGAATGATTAGCAGTTCATTGCCCTTATCTATGCTTACAGAAAGAGCTGAATCAATACAATACCAGTATTCCATGGACAAGTTAAAGACTCTCGAAAGAGTCAAGATAATACTAAATTGCATAGCAGAGTTACCAAAACATGCAAAGCTGAAGCCAATAGCAGAAATCCGTTTCCTTCCTGTCATGAAAAAGCCATGTGGCTACCCACTCAAGTGGTATGGTGATGAATACTATTTGCTAAGTGCCAAGGAGCTAGTACAGGGAGAAAGTAACGCTATCTTGGCTGGATCACAGGTTCCAATTGCCTGTGAAGAGCTTCCAAAGAATTTTGGATGTGGGTACATTCCATATAGAGTCATGACAGCTCTCAGTATCCAAACCTGCCCAACTGATCAGCAGGTTATCAACCATTTGTGCCATTTAATTGAAGTCTTTGAAGCTGAACAGCCCATTCTACCTGGACCAGATACCCCATCAATTGATATCAAATTTGTAGAAAACACTTGCTTAAGTGTATACCAGTGGCTTGAATCACGGCTAGCAAATGAAATACTAAAACCATATGACCTACTGTTTACTCAACTCCAGCACCAGCAATGTGTATGGAATGGTAAACAATTTGTATCCCCCCATGCAGTGGCGAAATGTTGGGACCACAATGGCCCATACTTGTTCAGTCTTCCATCCCTTTTGACCTCAAGACCTCATCTTACTACAGCAATTCGCATTCGAGAGAAATTTGTGACAAAAGATTTTCTTTTAGCCTTGGAGAAAATGTTTCAAGAGTTTAGAAGTGTATCAATTAATGATAAATGTCAGAAAGCAATGCCTATCCTACTGCAGGCTCTGCAGGAGGCAACAGATCTGCCTGAGGATTTTACCTGCTATCTTCCAGACACACTATACATAATGCATGATGCCAAAGAGTTGGCTTACAACGATGCTCCATGGTGTGAGGTTGAAGGTGACTGGACATTTGTAAACAAATCTATTCCACGGGATGCAGCACTGAAACTTGGCGTAAAAATGGTCCGCAACAAACTACTTGAAGAGTATGAGTCCTCTAATAACAACTTTGGAGGTGTGCCATTTGGCCAAAAAGAAGAGCTAACTCGAAGAATCAAGAATATATTGAGGGAATACCCATTTGATGAGACAGTATTAAAGGAGCTCCTCCAAAATGCTGACGACGCCAGGGCCAAAAGAATGTACATAATTCTTGATAAACGTCGTCATGGTACAAAGTGTTTGCCATCTGACAATTGGAAAGACCTCCAGGGTCCTGCACTGCTTGTATGGAATGACAGTGTCTTCAGTGAAGACGACCTCAGTGGCATCCAGCGACTTGGGCTTGGCAACAAAAGAACAGATGCAGAATCCATTGGCATGTTTGGTATTGGTTTCAATGTGGTGTACCACCTTACTGACTGCCCCAGTTTCATTTCAAATGGAACCACTCTGTGTATCTTGGACCCTCACTGTCGCTATGTCCCTGGAGCTGATGTACAGCAACCAGGAAGGAGATACGATAACTTGGATGAAAGGTTTTGGACACACTGGCCAGATCTGAAAGCAGCATATTTACAGGATGAGCTTTCAAACTGCCCCAGTGAAATAAAGACAGGAACTTTATTTCGGTTTCCACTCCGTTCTACTGAAGAACTGGTGACAAAATCAAAGTTACTTGACAGTGAATCACTCAGCGCTAGAATCCATATGTGTATAACTGATTGGAAGATGCAATGTAACCTAAAAGAGTGGGCCTGCTATTTGAAACAAGCCCTCCTTTTTTTGAACCATGTAACTGAATTGAAGTTCTTTGTAATTGAAAACATGCCAAACTCAGAAATAAAAACAACTCAAACTCACTGGTTTGAAGTAAGTCTTGATGAACCTGCAACTATTGCTATTGAACAGGATGAGCTACACAGGAAGGTGGCGGCCTTTGCCAGAACCGGAAGTGAGCCCTACATCACCAGGCCGTACTCCATGACATGCATAGACAGATCAGCCCATAACACAAAATCTGAAAGATGGCTTATCCAGAAAGGAGTAGGGGATGTTGACAATCGAGGTCAAGATTGGATTTATGCCCCCCAGGTCAAACCAAGACATGGGATAGCAGCTCGCCTAGAATCTGTGAATGATGGTACTTCATTTAAAGGGTTAGTTTTCTGTTTCTTGCCTCTCCCTGTGAGCTCAAGGCTCCCAGTGCACATTAATGGTAGCTTTGTACTTAGTAATTCTCGGAGAAGCTTGTGGCGTTCCACAAACACAGATGATCCTGATGATGGAGCTAAGTGGAACCAAAAGCTTATTGAGGCCATTGCCTCCTCATATGCCAAGCTCTTGGTGACTGCCCGTGAGTTTTACATTGTGCCAGAATGCTATGACACAAAGGAGAAACTGGAAGTAGACATACAGCGATACTATCGCATTTTTCCAACATGGTTATGTGAACCAACTCCAGAGAACTTGTATAAAGGACTTGCAAAGATGGTCTACAGAAAACTTGACAGTCAAAATGCAAACATACTGATCACTATCAAAGCCTGCTGTGAACCTCTGGTGGCTGCTGAAACCAGCATTTCCACTGTTAATAGTTTTATGGGAGAGTGGCACCCCCTACACAGCCTTGACATCTTACAGCAGAGTTACTTTTGGAGTGACTCTGAGATAGCTCCTATCTTAGAAAGAATTGGAATGAACCTCACAGCTACACCAAAAAGAATACGGAGCCATTTTAAGCACTCTAAAGCTGATGATGCAATTTTTAAAGACTCTAAAGCTGACGATGCAATTAAATTACCAAAAATTTCACAGAAAACTGTATACCAATACTACAGCACATTTTCTGAGCAAGTAGGCAAGACAGGCTTCCCATGTCATATCAAAGATACAGTTTTTCTCTCAATTCCCAATTTCCAGCAATTCGTACTGTACTTACTCAGTGATTCAAAAGATAAACTGGGTTGTAAAGAATTTCCCAGTTCCCCATTTGACCTTCCACTGCTATTGACTGCTGATAGTCAACTTCGCAAGTTTGATGAAGAAAACAAAGTCATAAAGTCGAAGTTTTTGTATCTCTTTCCTCAAAATCAAGAAAAATTCCTTCATCCGGAGCTGCAACAACCAAAGTATGTTGAAACATACTTTCTTCAGCCACGTGATGATAACTGCTGGAGTGTTGTTCGAAACATTCTTTCAGCAACACTACATCCTTCCCTTCGCACCAGCAGAGTGCACATGTACAATGCAGAGCAGTACATCAGTGTAGAGACACTAAAATCTCTCTGGGAATGCTTCTTGAATGACCCTGTGTTCAGCCATTACTTGAAATTTGCTGTAGAATACTGGGCTCTGTTGCCATCCACAAACTGCCAGTTATTCTCCTTTGGACCAAACCGACTTATGCCAATAATAGATCCCACAGATAGCTCCAGTGAAATTGAAGAAAGCCTTATAAGTACAAGTGAAGCCACTGAGCACATTTTTGAGCTGCTAAAGCAAGCCGGGATGCCAATTCTTGATACCAACATAGTTCCCTCACCTCAAGATCATGAAATAGATCAGTTTTGTCCGGCACTATCTAACACTGTGAAAATCTTATCAAACTTGTATTATCTTCATGAAGAAGGAAAATTGCAACTGTTCCAAACTACTACCCCACACATCGATAGGAAAATTGAAATTATATTTAGATATTTAGGTCAAATTCACTTTGCTGATGAGACATACAGAGACAGTCTAAAGAAAGTTAAATCATTGCCACTTTTCAGGAATATCGATGGAAACCTGTGCACCCTTCTTGGTACAGTACATATTTGGCCAGGCACTAGCACTGGTGTCTGCCTGGCTGGGTCTGACAAATGGGTGAAGGAAACAAAGTGTGTGTTCCTAAAACCAGGTGGTATGTGGAGAAAACTACAAGTACAGCAATCAGTTTTGGGAATAAAAACTATAGCTGCTCTGCAAGTATACACATTCTACATCTTCCCACATTTCCACCTTCTCAATGAAACAGAGAGACTTCAACAACTGAAACACATCAGAGATCACCTATTTGATAATGCTAAGGGGATGAGTGAATTGAATTACCGGCATTGCTTGGATTTCATTAGTGCACTGAAAAACCTCCGATGCATACTGCACAATGATACCCTCAAGCCCATAAGTGATTTCAGTGACCCAGAGGTTGAACTCATTAAAACATTTGGAGATTCCTTTCTCTTCCTTCCAGAAGAGTTGTCCAATGAGATGTGGCTAGAGTTCTTTCGCAAGATTGGTCTACGAACTAAAGTCAGCATGGAGAAATTTACTGAATTCTGTCAGACTGTATCAAAAGGGAGGCATAAAAATCTCCAAAAGGCATCATCAGTTCTCCTGGCATATCTTTTTCAAGCTAAAGAATGGCATGACAAGAAAGACTTTTTAAGACAGGTTTCACAAATTCCATTTGTATGCACTGAAACTCTACCACACTTAAACTGGATAAAACCCATTCACTCTGCAGAAAATACAGTTATGAAAGATCAGAACGCCACTCATATGACCAGACTATGTGGTGCAGCCACTTATGGCAATGCGTCATTACTGTGGACTCTGAAGTCTGTGGTATACCTTCCTGCACTTCATGATTACCCTGAAAGTGACAAAGAGGCCTTTTATAATGCCATGGGGGTGATTCAAACACCTTGCATTGATGATGTCATTAAAAATGTCTGTAACATTTCCAAGTCTCGTTACTCAAATTTTAGTCTCTTTGACAGATACAATAATGAATACAAGATGAAGCAGACTTCTGAGGAGAGGTGTTCTCTATTGGATGTAATGCTAGACAACTTTGCTTTTTTTCAGGAAAGAGAATGCCCAGAGAGCAAGTTGAAGCAACTTAATGGAGTATCCTGTGTACCAGTACTTGCACAAGATGACATTACAACCCCCGTGCTGGTTGAGCCACAGCAGGTTGTTGCTGCTTCTGAAATCAAGTTTCAACCTTTTCTAAATCCCCTTCCAAAGCAGCTGTATACTGTTCTGCCCATACTATCATGTATGGGAGTGGAAGGAAGCGTTGGTCCTGCCCATATTAGGTTCGCACTTGAAAAAGCATATACCACAGCCAGTGGTGAGCCTTTGGAACCCAATACACAAGAAGTAGTGAAGTATCTACTCATTGAACTTCACAGTCTTCTCCAATCAAACTCACATAGTAGTAGTGAGGCCAATCCCACTTCAATGCTACCAGAAGTTCTGAAGCCACTCTACCTACCGAGTATTGAACACAAGTTAATAAGCAGTACTGTACTCTTCTATCCAGATAGAGGATATCATAGGACTACTGATTTTAAATTCTCCTCTTCACAGTACTCGCTGTTTTCCCTGATTTCAGATGAACAAATGCATGGAGGTAGTTTTGTCCAAAAACTCACTGAAAAGGAATTTTGTCAACAGCTGCCACAAACTGTCTCTCCACGAGCCCTGTCAGCATGCACAATTAACATGCTACAAGAGAGTCGTTCTATCTCTGATGTGCAACTTCCATTAGCTGAACGGCTTGAAAGTCTCCTAGCCTCTCCTAGCCTTACCAAAGCAGTAAATTTGGTTTTTAAAAAATTATACATTGGACCCAATGCAGATGCAGTGCGCTCTACATTTCTTACTGCGCTTGAACAGTTTCTCCGGAGCATAACTGTCATTACAATGAAAACTGTCAAGGCAGATATCCTATTAGCAGTTGATCCTGAAAGAAACAAGAAAATTGCAACCAGAAATTTTAAGTTTTTATTTCAAAAGAAAACAAATGACGATGATGGCTCAGAGGTGTTCTCTCTTTATGTTAGTGCAGAACTTAAGAATTCTACTACACTAACTATGGACTGGTTCTTTGAATCATTAGCCAACGAAGTGCTGTCACATGTGGCTCAAATGAGTGGTATTGATCCTAATAATCTTAAGAGCCATGTACTTTCTTATTTCCTGAAGGCTGAAACTAATGACGAGATTTCATCAATTCTAGAAGAGAATTTTGCAGTTTCAGCTACTGCAGTTTTTGAATCCTCGACATTTTTCTTTTCCCCCAAATTGGGCGAGTGCATCCCAAAATATTTGCACTATCGATTGGATGTAGATATGCACAATATTTTCAGGCCTGAAGAGTGGATTGGTTATGGAGAAGTAGAAGATACTGTCCAATATGCCCGTGTGGGATATCGTATTCCTCAGGGACATGGTTCTGAACTAACTGATGAATACCTTATATATACAAGTCCCGATGATGATGAAGGTACTACTGCAAGTGCCATCGACATGTACAAGTTTCTCCGTGGCCCTGCAGGAAACCAGCAAAGCGATGCAGACAGCAATGCCTTGTGCACATTTGAAGGTGAAAGTGAAACTGTACGGCTAAGGCAAGCTCTGGATGCTGATGACCTGAAAGCAATTAAAAAACAAATATGTGCAGATCTTAAATGCATCAGCAAGTTACCTGATGGAGACCAAAAACGGAAAGCAATAAAAAGACTCTACCTCAAGTGGCACCCTGACAAGAACCCCCATCCCTTGGCCACAAAGGCCTTTCAGTACCTCCAGCGGCAGATTGAACGAATTAAAAATGGTAAATCTCTTGAAGACTCAGATGAAGAAGAAACTGTCGCATATTCACCATCTCCAAATTCTGACAATGATTGGGACAAGCACTTTCCTCAGTGGAATCAAACTGCTGGTGCACATCGCAGCCGCTCTATAAGAGAAACTACCCTAGGTGGATTCCAAGCAGAATTTCCAGCACCTCAGCGTGAGCCAAGAACAGCAAGAGTGTGGATAGCCCAAGCTGAATCTGATCTAGAAGCTCTGAATATATTACTGAAAGAAGTAGATATAGCTGGAAGAGTCTGCTGCCAGGTATGCTTCCTTGCTCATGAAGTTGCAGAAAAGGCCCTCAAGGCAGGGAAGTATGCTGTGTGTGGTCTTGATCCTGGGAGTTTAACAAACCATAACCTTACATCTCATGCTATAGGTCTTGAGCAAGAAAAAAGTAGCATCCTTGCTCGTCTGGGATCCCTGGCGTCTTCACTGGAGACATATTACCTTGACACTCGCTTTCCCAATCGATATGCACCTCCCTCTACCCCATCACATCACTACAATTCTGTCGAGGCCAGAACAGCTGCAAGAACGGCAGAAGATATCTTTCACATGATGAAACAAGTTGTTGAAGAGTCATAAACCTGTAGCTATAATGTCAGTTCATGACTCCGCATGTCTTTATTTATTTTTTCACAAACTTTTAGCAATGATTGATTTTAAGTACTTATACAGAACTCAAACTTTAATGGCTATAGCATGCATTTCGTGTAATTGTATTCCTACATGTTAGCTAGATTTTTTTCTGCGTATTGATCCATACACAGCTCAATCAGGAGGGTGTGTTCTACCTTTGTTCCCAGTCCTCCACACCAGCTTTCATTGCTTGGAGAGCCTGGGAACGAGGGTAAGGGTATGCTATGATGACTGCCATGTACCGTTATCTAACAATAATTGAGTACACATACACATAAGAAAATTGAAGTCAATAGTTCAAAAGTTGTACAGAAAGCGCAGGTCAGTCTGGAGGGCATAACATTGTCCTGCCATATGAGTAAGCAGGGCTGGCATGAATCCACTAGTTTGTCATCATAGGGCAATCTAAGCAACCAGTAGGATCACTGGCGCCAATGTTAGTCAGTGCATTGATAATAACAATAATTATGACCATTTTTGTAGATACAAGTTCTGCTAACATTAGTTTTGTTCATATGAACTCACCTTTCTTGTTGCCACTGCCCTATTCCACCATCCCAAGAAGTGGGTGTTCTCCAAAACCTGAATAGCACTTATCTATCCCAGTATTCACCACCAATATTCATCACCTTCTGCTTGCCTTACCTGAGCATGAATAGTTTTTCCAGGAGCACATCATGATGACTTCTTAATTCCACTAGCTACTTGCATGGTTGCGATATACCATGGCTATAGTACTATGGGTTGGGAACCAGAGAGGTTGAACTAGCTATAGCTAGCACTAGCTATATGGTGGCTCAGTGTATGTGGGCACTCCTACATATGGTTACCAATGAACAACTATTGGAGTGACTTGACTCATTTATGGGTCGCAGCAAAAAAAAAAAAAATTTCCTTCCAATACACAAGGCAATGCAATAGCTACACAAAAAGTGTAGGCAAAAATGTAGGCAAAAATTTTCTAACACTAAAAAAATAATATGGGTGTAGAAAAAAGATCAAAGAGTCAAATGATCCCGTCCACCCAGGTGGGTGGGTAGGGAGCCTCTGAGTCCACATGGCAGCATTGCTTCTCCACAAAGCAATGGACAGCCTCTGGAACAAGTGGCGGGTTGTTTCTGCGGGTGGTGCACCAGTGCGTTGTCCCAGAAGGCGACCTATTCTGGTGATGTTGTAGACTGCCTCTTCGCTCCACGAGTGGGATGAAAACCACACCGACCGACAGGTATGCCTAGTTGTGGGCGGCCATCTTCCGCTCCTCCCCAATTCTCAGCGCATGCCCCTGGGTAGATGCCGCACCGGCCAGGGCGAAGGATTGCAGAGTGGAGATGCTATTGCTAGCTAGCCTATGCAGGTCTGCATAGTTTCTGCAGGAAACCAGGAATCATAAGCTATATTGAGCTGCTATATTTCAGTGAAAATTTAAAGTTTGTGGTTATCCTGAGATCTTGAAGGAGTGGTACGACATTCCAGGAGACCATGAGTTAACTTAATGATTAAATGAATATCATTAATGATGGTAGCGGTTCGCGCTTAAATTCTACAATAGAGGTAGTTCACAGTAGTATGTGGGGCAACTGGAAAAGCAGGAAACGGGAAACGGGAACGGGAACGGGAAACGGGAACGGGAAACAAAAACGGGACGTGGCTCTAGGAGGTTGAAAGGAACGCATGTTGTTGGAATCCGCTTGTGAAGTGCTTTCAGGAAAGCGAGTCAACCCCGTTCAACCCCTGGGTAGTTGCGGTGCTAAACTATCTAGCCGTCGGCAAGGCTGGAGTACCTACGTCGATTCGGCGATCGACAAACAGTAAGATGCTTCCCTTGTAGGTCTGTACAAACTATCCTACATCTATCTACAGGCTACTGCAGCTGTAAAACGAGCTATTCTTACCGGTTTTTTTTTGAGTCCGTGTAGCTTTTAATCGCTCACGGTGTTTTCTGTCCCGCTCTGGCACCGTGGAATCACAAGGAATCACTCGAGATTCAAGAGACTTCTTAACGATAAGTTATTTCGGCGTTTGCTAACTCCTTGTTGATTCCTTCCCAGCTTTTATAGTCGGTATATTTTAGCTTCTCAGTGAGGAAATGGCACTTTGGAATGCAATGCGGAATGTAACGGCAGTAAATGGCACGTGACTACGCACGTTAATTAATGCCCTGCCTACATCACCGTGTTGCGCACCATCGGCGGTCCTTTCCCGTTCCCGTTCCCGTTCCCGTTCCCGTTTCCTGCTTTTCCAGTTGCCCTATTTCAACAGCCTACTGTGACCTGCAGTATCATATCCCCAAGCTATTGGTTTCTTGGGATTGAACCCATAATCATGCTCAGCTGTACACTTTAGCAGGAAGATTGATAATGAATATTAGTAGGACTCTTGAATACACTTCAGGTTTTAGGAATGTCCCACTTCTTGGGATGTGCTGGTGTCAGTGGAATAGGGCAGACCAACTGCATGGATGTTTTGGGAAAGATATCAAGCTTGACCTCAGGGGATATGCTTCCCCAAACAATTTACTTTTCTATTTTATAACGCCATTGAAAGGGCACCCCCTCTATTATGTCACCGTAATAACCATTAAAAACAGTCAGTGGGTTTAGATTGATTCACCCCTGGGACACAGCTTGAGAGTATGTTTCTCCCTGCAGATGACTGGAAATCCATATTTGGGTGCCAAATTTGGTTTGTGGGTTCTCTCCATCAGCTTTGATCTAGTGTTCATGCTCCAGCACTACATTCTGTTCAGGAAGCCTCAGGTCGTTGGCGGGTACCAGCCGATTGAGGAGAAAGGACCTGACTGCTTTGGCAGGGGAACTGACGATAGTATAGAGAAAGCACCACTGATTAGTAGCAAGGAGAAGGAAACAAACCACAAGAAGAGTAGACTGGAGAGACTGCTTCGCCAGTGCTAATTCCAGTGCATTTAGTGTTGAATTTATTATTGACGATGTGAATTTGACCAAAATATTATGGCATATATTTCTGTACTTAATTTCTAATTTTATTCTCCATTGTAACATTAATTTTTGTATACTGCGCACATGTGATGAGTTTGTTATTGTGGAATAGCGCGAGATTCCATTCCGGGGAACAGTTTATGAATACTATTTACAAGGGTACTTAATCCTTGCCATTTAGCAGCAAAGCGCTTGTACGGGATTTTTGTGATTTTAGTAGTGCAGTGATTCCTGTCGCGTTAGATGGAAAGACTCGCTGTATAATAAAGGTAGGTGCATTCATAATAAACTTCTAGGGTCTGGGTTTCAGCCGAAAGTTTAGTGGTAGTTGAAATGCAGTATATACTCTTACAAATCGCACTCTTCCACTGTAGGTGTAGCTTCACCCGGGATATGGCAGACCACACATTTGGTCAGAGGCGGCCTCCCCTCTCCGTGACCATCAAGGCCATTCTTGAGAGATATCCGGACGGACAGATCTTCAAGGTAATCACCGGGTGCAGTAGATTACCGCTCATGTTTGAGTATTATTATCCCCTTAGCGTCACAGCAACATGTACCTATAATAGCTTATGGGCGTGCATCTTGATTCAATGTCACAGGATCAGCTGAGCCTGTGCCTTGGACGGCTGGATCTACAGTATTAAGAAGTAGTAAAATACTGATTGTTTTAGGCCTAGCCCTGCCATGGTGAGACGAGATACCCCCCTACACGTGTATGGCTTACATCAGCACTGGTTGGTCATGATGAGGCATTATTGCTGCTCAGTCCACAAGATGTATGCTACTACAGGCTGGGCTAGATCTAATTGTCGTAGTACCAATCTCTAAGGAATATAGCTAGCGGTATATAGCCTCTGTGTCCTGGCCTAAATTAAAGGCAGCTGTAGCTGGTCATAATATAGCTGGTAGTGTAAATGACCAATTATCGACACGTACCAAATACCGTCATAGTAGTTAGTATACGGAATAGGTATCCGTGAATGTGTAGTGAGAGAACGGGGGTGAATGGCAACTGTACTTCCGGTTGATCAGTTCTGCATTTAGCAAGCAAGGAATGTGCTAATTGTTGTTTTTTCTTGGAAGATGAGGCCAAGGCTGACCGATTCGCGAAGGACCGGCATCAATCGGACCTACCGTTCGCTGTATCCACTGTAGGCAGTTGCGAGCGGTTGTGAAAGGTGCTCTGAGGCTCGGTATCAGATGAGTATCAACAACCTACAGCTCTACCTGTCTTTTTGTGGCCAGTTCTCATGACTATCTCGAGCAACAGCGGTCCTATAGCTAGCTAATTGTCCTTTTTTGCGTTTATCCTCTCAGACGCATGCATGCCGTGCAGTGAAATTTTGCCTTCTCTGATTTTTTGGTTTGCTCTCCTGAGTCTCAAACATGTATAAAGACTATTAAAGTACTAAGACAAGGCTAGAGATCATTGGCATTTAGTGGTGTAACTGAGGTAATATATAAGCGGCAGTGAAGCAAAGTTCCAGGGTGACGATAATTGAGTATAGGAAAATGTACAGAGTGACGATATCAGGTACCGGGTGACGATAATTGGTAAATGAGGGGGTATGGCCGCTACACTGTCGCTTCGTGATGAAGAATAGTAACATCCTCGGAGGTGGGGCGATATTTAGTAAACTCAATGACCTCATTTCCAGCGCAAGAGCGAGCTTTCTACGACTAACGAGAGCGAAGTTAGTGTGGTGCACCATTTATGTGTCGATAATTGGCCATTTACGCTATCTTGTGCCAGTACAGCTCACTCATTCATGAGTCAGCAGAAAAAAAACGTGTGCTCTGAGTTTGAAAAAACTCCTCACTTACATGCATGGTCTTAATTAGGAACAATTGACTTTTGGAGAGGGCACTGATAGAAGTATACCTAATTAAGACTGTACACAGGGAGACAATTCAGAGGAATCCTATATATGTGCATGGTATACTGTATATAAGTGCCAGAGTGTAGTTGATCACTACAATATCTCTTTGCTGAAATAGCTACCCTCTTAAAATAGTTTCTGTAGCCTGCCTTTGCGGAGAGTAAATTTGTGTATGTAGCTATAATTATACATACATGCATCAACTGATCCTGATGTCAGCTGATGATAGTATTACTCTCTTTCTCAGGAGGTAATCCAGAATGCTGATGATGCAGGAGCCAGGACGGTGCGCTTCTATCTGGATGCCAGACAGCATGGAGCCCGTTCATTGGTCAAGCCTGAGCTAGCAAGATTCCAAGGCCCCGCCCTCCTGGCTTACAATGATGCTAAGTTTGAAGACAGTGACTGGGAGGGCATACAGAACCTCCAACGGAGTTGCAAAGACAAAGACCCGTTCAAAGTCGGAAAGTTCGGCATTGGATTCAACTCCATTTATCACATCACTGGTAAGACAATGTGCCAGAGTAAATTGTAAGTGGGTTCCGATCAATTAGTTTTTACCAGGCGTTTCGCGCGCACTCGGCTGGTTCCTAAGATTACTTTTCCCGCTTTTGTATGTCTGTTTGTGCATCTGCATTTATCACATGCACCAAATTACATCATTACGTTACTATGCCACTGTAGTCACGAGCAGAGTGGAAATTTGCAGGCCCAATAAGCCAATGTACTTTAGTTTTGTACCTAGACAGCAAAAAAGTGGTAGATATAGCTAGCGATGATGCTTCTCTTTTGGCAGCCAACTGGAAGCGCACTACGAAATTGCGGAGTCAGTACTTTCACTGGAAGGTTGTGCAAGATGAGATAAGCTGATTCTTTCACAGCTGCATTTAGCTTGGACTGACCTGTTGCTGAGTGCAACCTGAATGATTTATGTGAAAATACCCGGCTGTTCTTTTTAGATATGAAATATCATCCTTGTTTGATGCATATGCTTAAACGTGCTGCTATGTATCTTTCCTATAGACCTCCCAGTGATCATCAGTGAGAAGAAGCTTGCCTATCTTGAGCCACAAGAGAAGGTATGGAAGGGGGAATCGGGTCAGTGGTTTGATATTTCTGAGTTCCAGGTTAAGGGCTTGCAAGACAGTCTTGCCCCTTTTAATGGCATATGCGACTTCTCTGCTAGCACAACTCATGATTACTCTGGTACCCTTTTCCGCTTTCCTCTTCGTGATACTCCTTCTGAGCTTTCAGAGAATGTGTACACAGTTTCAAAGTTGCATGAATTGCTCACAGCTCTCAAAGAAGAAGCAAAGTTCCTTCTGCTTTTCCTCCGCTCCATTGATACAATTGAAGTATTCGAACTCTCCCAGCAGGGGGGACAGCAGCAGTTGTTTCGAGTAGAAATAGCAGAAAGGGAACAAACATACCGTCATCGAAAGCATTTCATGGACCAGTTGAAATCAGCACATGAGTCACAGTCCAGTATCAGCCAGCACATTAATGTAGTGACCAACTTCCATGTAGCTGTGACAGATGGTGGCCAAACAACACGGAGTCACTGGCTGGTCGCCAACCAGGTAGGGTCTCCAAGCTCAAAAGTTCATACAGCAGCTGTAAAACAGCATGTTTTCCCCTGGGTGGGTGTGGCTCTGGAGCTCAAAGATGACACTGCCCCCACCCCGACCTCTAGTGGTCGTATCTTCTGCTTTCTTCCAATGCCAGCAGAAGCTTCGTCCCCCCTCCCTGTGCATGTTAATGGCACGTTCGGTCTGAACGATGATCGAAGAACACTGAAATGGCCAGGCATTGAGAGGAAAAATGACCCCACTGCCGAATGGAATACCTTGCTGGTGAGCCAGCTTCTTCCCCCATGCTATGCACTACTGCTCAATAGAGCCAAGGACCTCCTAACAGCAAAGGAATACTACAGTGCATGGCCAGAAGTGAGTAGTGTCCAGTACAGTAACTGGAAGGATCTCTTGCTTCCCTTGTTTCATGTCCTCATGAGTGAGCCAGTTGTCTGGACAGAGAGATTGGACACTAAGGTGGGGAGGTGGATCATGCCTAGTGAGGGGGTGTTTGTCCCACGGGAAGGTAATTTCTCACTAATAGTGCATCGCATCCTTTCCTCCTGTGGTGTCAAGCTCGTTGATGTGCCATCGAGGATCTGGGAGGCTTTTCAGCTAGCAGGATTTTCTCCTAGTTCTGTGTCACCTAGTCTCACCCGTAACCACATTCGGATTCAGAGTGGAAGTTATATGAGCATTGATGCCCACAGTAAGTATGAGCTTCTCAGATACTGCCTCACAGATCAACAGTATTCAGATCTTCAGGGACTCTTTCTGCTTCCACTAGCCAATGGTAGGTTTGAGCAATTTACATCGGCTGGCTTGTACAATTCTAGCCAGTACCGCTATATTTGCAGCGGAGAATATCCACAACATTTGCTTCCCAACTTAAATGACCAATTAGTAAACTTGCATGAGAACGACTCTGACCTGCAAACCAAGCTGCTATCTGTGGCTTCCTCCCAAAGAACCCAGCTTCGCAGCCTGGACACCCAAGCAGTGGCTCAGCTCCTTCCAGACTGCTTTCCTCAAGAATGGCGTTCTTGCCATACCGTTTCCCTCCCTCATCCCTCCTTCCCATCTCAGTGGTTTGAAACATTTTGGAGGTGGGTAAGAACTCGAGATCTCCGCACATTTGCTGGACAGCTGATACTCCCTGTGGTATCTGCAAAAAAAAGTGGATTTGATGTCACAATGCTTACAGGTAATTCACCTGTTCTACTATTCTCTGAGCAATGTTCAACTGACTTTCTTCAAGCTCTAACTAAGTTGCAGGTCCGCTATACAAACACAAGTGAGTTCCCCTACTTGTATCACAAGTACCTGCCCTCCTACGTGAATGAACCATCACCATCTGGCATTTTGACAGCAGTTGCTAATGCTCATCAAAGGAACATAACTGAAATCCAGACAGTTAAACTCTCACCAAGTGAAGCATCTATCATCCAGGTTTATCTCTCAACTCAGCTGTTTTATCCTAACAGTGCACAGCACAAAGCCCTTTCAAGCCTTCCAGTCCTTAGTGCTCTGAACCAAGATAAGCTTTACTCAGCAAACGAAGCTGCTCAGTCAACTTGGAATAGTATGACAGTGATAGAACCAGAGGGCTTTGATATCAATTACAGGTGTCTTCCCAGAAATCTTATCGTTATTTCACGAGCACAAAACCACAATGCATTTCTGAATTCCATACCTGGTATCAAAAAACCAACCAAAGTGGATTTCATTCTCAAATTCCTGTTTCCTATGATTAGGAACAATACATACTGTCCTTCCAGTCAAATTGACGATCTGATGAAGCAAATACTCAGTATGTCACACCACTTTCCACAACTCACCTCTGAGCTGAGTGATTTAAAGTTTCTTAAAACTAGTATTTCATCTAGCACACGTAAATCTCCTAAGGAACTCTTTGACCCGTCACATCAATCACTTAAGGAGCTTTACCTAGGTGAGCCAGTGTTTCCCATCTATCCTTTTGATCAGTTGAAGTATGTACTACCACTTCGTGAGTGTGGCCTGCGTCATTCAGTCACAGCTCAAGAAATTGTACAAATAATTGAGTCCATAGCTGGAACTTCAACTGGAAGCTTTCCACAAAGCGTGACTGCAACTAAGATCTCACGTCTCAAAGCAGTCCTTGCATGCTTGAGCTCTGAGAGTCTTACACAATCAAGCTTTGATCGTCCGGTCACAGTACGTCGTTATCACTCATTAACCTTAAAGACAGCTCTTCAAGTGCTGGCCTCACAGTACAGCTGGCTCCCTGTTCGCTCCCTTCCTCCTGAACGTTACCCAGAATGCTTGTCTTGGAAAGGCAGCACCTGCACCTCCCACCTCACATCCCTCCATGGCTCTGTGCTATTTCCATGCCATGGTGATCACGATGAACTTCCCACTATTACAGGCTCTCAAGTGTATGTGGTGGACTGCACTCCATCTCAAGCACTTTCTACCATTTTCGCTTCTTCGCACTCCACAGGACTAGTAGAGCATGTATTGGCACATTTTCAGCATATGCTGAAATATCACCACAAGATTGATACAGATCAAGTGGATCACACAGTTCACATGATCTACAGGTATCTTCAAAGGAGTTTGTCTACTCCTGATTCACGTCGCCAATTACAAAAACTGCAATCCCTCGAGTGGATCTGGATCAGGAGACACCAAATGTTTGTCCACTCCAAAATGATAGTGCTCAAGCCAAATCCCAGCTTCCGCCATGACCTTGAACCCTACCTCTATGTATTACCTGATGAGCTATCCAAGTACTCAACTCTGTTCACTACATTTGGAGTTACTACCTTCGCTACTCAGTCGCAAATTATTTCTGTCCTCAAAATGGTCAGAGATACCGATAGCAGTCAACTCAATGCTAATGAGACTTGGGGCACAGTCACAAACATTCTTGCTTGGCTGACTGATAATGGGGAGAAACGTGTTGATCTTTTACCTAGTGAAGCACTCTATGTCCCAATTGAGTCTGATGCTGATATGCCACTGTTAGAAAATGCTAGTGAAGTGGTTTATACAGATAGTGATTTCTTGAAAGCTTATCTAAAATCTTCTGAAACTGAAGAAACTCGTACATTTGTACACCATCGCATACACCGCCAGATGGCCCACTGCCTTGGGCTTACACCGCTCACTGAGGATTTGGACATTTCTGAAGATACATTTGAGGATGCTGGCCAGAGTGAACCTCTCATTCAGCGTCTCAAGAATATCCTTCGAGACTACGACGGTAGTCTTACAATTATTAAGGAACTGATCCAGAATGCTGATGATGCTGGTGCATCTGAAATGAATATTTGCTTTGATGCTCGTACACATGATATATTTCCCAAGCACCTACTTTTAGCAGGGATGGCAGAATGCCATGGACCAGCACTGGTTGTTCATAACAATGCTAGTTTCACTGACGAAGATTTCCAAAATATACAGAAATTAGCAGGTGCTACTAAACAAGATAAACCTCTGAAAATTGGCAAGTTTGGTGTGGGCTTCTGCTCTGTGTACCACATCACTGATGTTCCATCCTTTGTCAGCCGAGATCGCCTCTACATATTTGATCCAACATTGAAATATCTCAAACAAGACGTCAACGACCAAACAAGACCGGGAAAGAAAGTGACTTTCACTAAAAAGCTAGTGACTTCTTCCAAGCAACTTTTACCCTATGAAAATTTGTATGGCTTTAACAGAAAGGAGTCATACAGCGGGACCATGTTCCGCCTCCCATTTCGCAGTATGGCAAGTGAAATTAGTGGTGTCATTTTCAGTGAAAAGTTAGTTGACCAGCTAATTAATGATATGAAGAAGTGCAGCTCAAAACTGCTTCTGTTCTTGAGGAATGTCAAACAAATAACCTTCAGTCGGATCAATCCAGGTGAGGAAGCCCCTCATCTCATACTAGACATTAGAAAGGAAGTGATCAACCAGTTTGACACTAACAGTGAGGCTGTATGCCTGCATCAAAACTACACTCCCACTCTCCACTCTCCTACACTTGTCCAAGAACAACATTGGTTAGTGGCTTCACATACCGGGAAAATCTGTTCTAACTATGAATCCAAAGATTCTACCGCTGCTGTGGCCTGCCAACTTAAACAAAAGCCGCTTCCTTTTGACACAGTTTACATCCCAGAACCTATTGCTGGAGAGGTTTTCTGCTTCCTTCCTTTGACCTTGCAGACAGGACTGCCAGTACACGTAAGCAGTAACTTTGCTGTAATGAATGATCGAAAAGGTATCAGATCTTCAGATGACGAAGAGCTCTCCTACAGCAGCAGCAGCAGTGAGACCCAGTGGAACATTGCGCTAATGAAACAGACCATCCCTCAGGCATACCACAACTTGTTAGTGACATTGCAACAGATGTGCACAGACAAGAAAATTGATGAGGATGAATATAATTTTTTCAGCTTATGGCCGCTGCAAGAGAAGTTAAAGACATCTAATCCCTGGAATCACTTCATTACTCCACTCTATAGATTTGTCTGCTCTAGTGACCTGTTTTACTGCACATTTTTGTCCAAGTGGCAGACTTTGGCCGAGAGTAGAATTCTATCACCGGGTATTCTTTGCCATTCAGCTTATCAGGCCCCATTGAAATGTATCTTAGATGTTGTTGAGAAGCTGCAGCTGCCAGTTGTATCTCTTGCAGATTCATATAGAAATCAGTTACCTAAAGCTGAATGTGCAGCTGTTACCATCACTGAGGAGGGGTTTGTCCAAAGAACTTTTGAGAACATAGCTTCTCTGGTCGGTATTCGAAATGAAGTTCTTGAGCATCTGTTGCAAACTTTTACTGTGGTGTCTGGCAGAGAAACATTCCGAGAGGAGTACCTTAAGAGATTTATATGTGCAAACGAATGCATTCCTTGTTCTCCTACTGGTTTGAATCTGAAACTTCCTACTGAAGTTATTGATCGTTATTCAACTCTTGCTAGCCTCTATGACTCTGAGGATGGTGTATTTCCATTGGATCAATTGTACAATAACAGGCTAGTTCGTACTGCTCTGAATCAGCTTGGAATGATTAGCAGTTCATTGCCCTTATCTATGCTTACAGAGAGAGCTGAATCAATACAACATCAGTATTCCATGGACAAGCTAAAGGCTCTCAAAAGAGTCCAGATAATACTAAGTTGCCTAGAAAATTTAGCAAAACATGAAAAACTAAACCCACTGATAGCAGAAATCCGTTTCCTTCCTGTCATGAAAAAGCCATGTGACTACCCACTCGAGTGGTATGGTGATGAATACTATTTGCTAAGTGCCAAGGAGCTAGTACAGGGAGGAAGCAATGTTATCTTGGCTGGATCACTGGTACCAATTGCCTGTGAAGAGCTTCCCAAGAATGGTGGATGTGGGTACATTCCATATAGAGTCATGACATCTCTCAGTATCCAAACCTGCCCAACTGATCAGCAGGTTATCAACCATTTGTGCCATTTAATTGAAGTCTTTGAAGCTCAACAGCCCATTCTACCTGGACCAGATACCCCATCAATTGATATCAAATTTGTAGAAAATACTTGCTTAAGTGTATACCAGTGGCTTGAATCACGGCTAGCAAATGAAATACTAAAACCATATGACCCACTGTTTACTCAACTCCAGCACAAGCCATGTGTATGGAATGGTAAACAATTTGTATCCCCCCATGCAGTAGCGAAATGTTGGGACCACAATGGCCCATACTTGTTCAGTCTTCCACTCCTTTTGACCTCAAGACCTCATCTTACTAAAGCAATTCACATTCGAGAAAAATTTGTGACAGAAGATTTTCTTGTAGGCTTAGAGAAAATGTTTCAAGAGTTTAGGAGTGTATCAATTAATGACAAATGTCAGAAAGCGATGCCTATCCTACTGCAGGCTCTGCAGGAGGCAACAAATCTGCCTGAGGGTTTCACCTGCTATCTTCCAGACACACTATACATAATGCATGATGCCAAAGAGCTGGCTTACAACGATGCTTCATGGTGTGAGGTTGAAGGTGACTGGACATTCGTAAACAAATCTATTCCACGGGATGCAGCACAGAAACTTGGCGTACAAATGGTCCGCAGCAAACTACTTGAAGAATATGAGTCATCTAGTAACGACTTTGGAGGTGTGCTATTTGGCCAAAAAGAAGAGTTAACTCGAAGAATCAAGAATATATTGAGGGAATACCCATTTGATGAGACAGTATTAAAGGAGCTCCTTCAGAATGCTGACGATGCCAAGGCCAAAAGAATGTACATAATTCTTGATAAACGTCGTCATGGTACGAAGTATTTGCCATCTGATAATTGGAAAGACCTCCAGGGTCCTGCACTGCTTGTATGGAATGACAGTGTCTTCAGTGAAGATGACCTCAGGGGGATCCAGCGACTTGGGCTTGGCAACAAAAGAACAGATTCAGAATCCATTGGCATGTTTGGAATTGGTTTCAATGTGGTGTACCACCTTACTGACTGCCCCAGTTTCATTTCAAATGGAACCACTCTGTGTGTCTTGGACCCTCACTGTCGCTATGTCCCTGGAGCTAATGAACTAGCACCAGGAAGGAGATATGATAAATTGGATGAAAAGTTTTGGACACACTGGGCAGATCTGAAAGCAGCATATTTACAGGATGAGCTTTCAAATTGTCCCAATGAAATAAAGACAGGAACTTTGTTTCGGTTTCCACTCCGTTCTACTGAAGAACTAGTGAAAAAATCAAAGTTACTTGACAGTGACTCACTCAGCATGTGTATAACTGATTGGAAGATGCAAGATAACCTAAAGTTGTGGGCCTACTCTCTGAAGCAAGCCCTCCTTTTTTTGAACCATGTAACTGAGTTGAAGTTCTTTTTGATTGAAAACAGGCCAATCTCTGAACTAAAAACAACTCACTGGTTTGAAGTAAGTCTTGATGAACCTGCAACTGTTGTTATTGAACAGGATGAGCTACACAGGAAGGTGGCGGCCTTTGCCAGAACAGGAAGTGAGCCCTACATCACCAGGCCGTACTCCATGACGTGCATAGACAAATCAGCCGGTAACACAGAATCTGAAAGGTGGCTTATCCAGAAAGGAGTAGGGGACATTGACAATCAAGGTCAAGATTGGATTTATGCCCCCCAGGTCAAACCAAGACATGGGATAGCAGATCGCCTACAATCTGCGAATGATGGTACTTCATTTGGAGGGAGAGTTTTCTGTTTCTTGCCTCTCCCTGTGAGCTCAAGGCTCCCAGTGCATATTAATGGTAGCTTTGTACTTAGTAATTCTCGGAGAAGCTTGTGGCGTTCCTCAAACACAGATGATCCTGATGATCGAGATAAGTGGAACCAAAAGCTTATTGAGGCCATTGCCTCCTCATATGCCAAACTCTTGGTGACTGCCCGTGAGTTTTACATTCTGCCAGAATGCTATGACACAAAGGAGAAACTGGAAATAGACATACAGCGATACTATCGCATTTTTCCAACATGGTTATGTGAGCCAACTCCAGAGAACTTGTATAAAGGACTTGCAAAGATGGTCTATATAAAACTTGACAGTCAAAATGCAAACATACTGATCACTATCAAAGCCCACCGTGAACCTCTGGTGGCTGCTACTGATACTGAAACCAGCATTTCCACTGTTAATAGTTTTATAGGAGAGTGGCACCCCCTACACAGCCCTGACATCTTACAGCAGAGTTACTTTTGGAGTGACTCTAAGATAGCCTCGTTCCCAGGCCACGTTGTAAAATTCGAAAAAATACCCTCCCCTCCACTAGAGCCTGGGAACGAGGCTAACGCTAAGATAGCTCCTATTTTAGAAAGAATTGGAATGAACCTTACAGCTGCACCAAAGAGAGTATGGAGTCTTTTTAAAGACTCTAAAGCTGATAATGCAATTGAATTGCCAGAAGTTTCACAGAAAACTGTATATCAATACTACAGCAAATTTTCTGAGCAAGTAGGCAAGACAGGCTTCCCTTGTCACATCAAAGATACAGTTTTTCTGTCAATTTCCAATTTCCAGCTATTTGTACTGTACCTACTCAGTGATTCAAAAGATAAACTGGGTTGTAAAGAATTCCCCAGTTCCCCGGTTGACCTTCCACTTCTCCTGACTGCTGATAATCAACTTCGCAATTTTGATGAAGAAAACAAAGTCATAAAGTCAAAGTTTTTGTATCTCTTTCCTCAAAATCAGGAAATATTCCTTCATCCAGAGCTGCAACAACCAAATTATGTTGAAACATACTTTCTTCAGCCACATGATGATAACTGGAGTATTGTCCAAAACATTCTTTCAGCAACACTACCTCCTTCCCTTCGCACCAGCAGAGTGCACAATGCAGAGCAGTACATCAGTGTAGAGACACTGAAATCTTTCTGGGAATGCTTCTTGAATGACCCCGTGTTCAGCAATCACTTGAAAGTTGTTGTAGAATACTGGGCTCTGTTGCCATCCATGGCCACAAACTGCCAGTTATTCTCCTTTAGACCAAACCGACTTATGCCAATAATAGATTCCACAGATAGCTTCAGTGAAATTGAAGAAAGCCTTATAAGTACAAGTGAAGCCACTGAACACATTTTTGAGCTGCTAAAGCAAGCCGGGATGCCAATTCTTGATACCAACATAGTTCCCTCACCTCGCGATCATGAAATAGATCAGTTTTGTCCGGCACTATCCGACACTGTGAAAATCTTATCAAACTTGTATTATCTTCACGAAGAAGGAACACTGCAGTTGTTCCTGTCTACTACCCCACACATCGATGACAAAATTGAAATACTGTTTAAGTATTTAGGACAAATTCACTTTGCTGATAAGACATACAGAGACAGTCTAAAGAAAGTTAAGTCATTGCCACTTTTCAGAAATATCAATGGAAACCTGTGCACCCTTCTTGGTACAGTATATATTTGGCCAGGCACTAGCACTGGTGTCTGCCTGGCTGGGTCTGACAAATGGGTGAAGGAAACAAAGTGTGTGTTCCTAAAACCAGGTGGTATGTGGAGAAAACTACAAGTACAGCAATCAGTTTTGGGAATAAAAACTATAGCTGCTCTGCAAGTATACACATTCTACATCTTCCCACATTTTAACCTTCTCAATGAAACAGAGAGACTTCAACAACTGAAACACATCAGAGATCACCTATTTGATAATGCTAAGGGGATGAGTGAATTGAATTACCGGCATTGCTTGGATTTCATTAGTGCACTGAAAAACCTCCGATGCATACTGCACAATGATACCCTCAAGCCTGTAAGTGATTTCAGTGACCCAGAGGTTGAACTCTTTCAAACATTTGGAGATTCCTTTCTCTTCCTTCCAGAAGAGTTATCCAATGAGATGTGGCTAGAGTTCTTTCGCAAGATTGGTCTACGAACTAAAGTCAGCATGGAGAAATTTACTGAATTCTGTCAAACTGTATCAAAAGGGGGTCATACAGATCTCCAAAAGGCATCATCAGTTCTCCTGACGTATCTTTTTCAAGCTAAAGAATGGCATGAAAAGAATGACTTTTTAAGACAGGTTTCACAAATTCCATTTGTATGCACTGAAACTCTACCACACTTAAACTGGATAAAACCCATTCACTCTGCAGAAAATAGAGTTATAAAAGATCAGAAAGTCACCCATATGACCAAACTATGTGGTGCAGCCACTTATGCCCATGTGTCACTACTGTGGACTCTGAAGCCTGTTGTATGCCTCCCTGAACTTCACTCTGAGAGTGATGAAGAGGCTTTTTATAATGCCATAGGGGTGATTCACAAACCTTGCTTTGATGATGTCATTGAAAATGTCTGTAATATTTCCAAGTCTCGTTACTCAAATTTTAGTCTCTTTGACAGATACAGCGATGAAGACAAGATGAAGCAGACTTCTGAGGAGAGGTGTTCCCTATTGGATGTAATGCTAGCCAACTTTGCTTTTTTTCAGGAAAGAGAATGCCCGGAGAGCAAGTTGAAGCAACTTAATGGAGTGTCCTGTGTACCAGTACTAGTACTTACACAAGATGACATTACAACCCCTGTGTTGGTTGAGCCACAGCAGGTTGTTGCTGCTTCTGAAATCAAGTTTCAACCTTTTCTAAATCCCCTTCCAAAGCAGCTGTATGTTGTTCTGCCCATACTATCATGTATGGGAGTGGAAGGAAGCATTGGTCCTGCCCATATTAGGTTCGCACTTGAAAAAGCATATACCACAGCCAGTGGTGAGCCTTTGGATCCCAATACACAAGAAGTAGTGAAGCATCTACTCAGTGAACTTCACAGTCTTCTCCTATCAAGCTCACATAATAGTAGTGAGGCCCATCCCACTTCAATGCTACCAGAAGTCTTGAAGCCACTGTACCTACCTAGTATTGAACGCAAGTTAATTAACAGTACTTTACTCTTCTATCCAGATAGAGGATATCATAGGAAAACTGATTTTAAATTCTCCTCTTCACAGTACTCGCTATTTTCCCTGATTTCAGATGAACCGATGCATGGGGAATACCTCAGTAGTTTTGTCCAAAATCTCACTGAAATTTTTTTTTGTCAACAGCTGCCAAAAACACTCGCTCCACGAGCCCTGTCAGCATGCACAATTAACATGTTAAAAGAGAGTCATTCTATCTCTGATGTGCAACTTCCATTAGCTGAACGGCTTGAAAGTCTCCTAGCCTCTCCTAGCCTTACCAAAGCAGTAAATTTGGTTTTTAAAAAAATATACATTGGACCCAATGCAGATGCAGTGTGCTCTACATTTCTTACTGCACTTGAACAGTTTCTCCGGAGCATAACTGTCATTACAATGAAAACTGTCAAGGCAGATATCCTATTAGCAGTTGATCCCGAAAGAAACAAGAAAATTGCAACCAGAAATTTTAAGTTTTTATTTCAAAAAGAAACAAATGATGATGATGGCTCAGAGGTGTTCTTTCTTTATGTTAGTGCAGAACTTAAGAATTCTACTACACTAACTATGGACAGGTTCTTTGAATCATTAGCCAACGAAGTGCTGTCACATGTGGCTCAAATGAGTGGTATTGATCCTAATAATCTTGACAGCTATGTACTTTCTTATTTCCTGAAGGCTGAAACTAATGACGAGATTTTATCAACTCTAGAAGAGAATTTTGCAGTTTCAGCTACTGCAGATTTTGAATTGTCGACATTTTTCTTTTCCCCCAAATTGGGCAGGTGCATCCCAAAATATTTGCACCATCGATTGGATGTGGATATGCATAATATTTTCAGGCCTGAAGAGTGGATTGGTTATGGAGAAGTAGAAAATACTGTCCAATATGCCCGTGTGGGATATCGTATTCCTCAGGGACATGGTTCTGAACTAACTGATGAATACCTTATATATACAAGTCCCGGTGATGATGAAGGTACTACTGCAAGTGCCCTTGACATGTACAAGTTTCTTCGTGGCCCTGTAGGAAACCAGCAAAGCGATGCAGACAGCAATGCCTTGTGCATATTTGAAGGTGAAAGTGAAATTGTACGGGTAAGGCATGATCTGGATGCTGATGACCTGAAAGCAATCAAAAGACAAATATGTGCAGATCTTAAATGCATCGGCAAGTTACAAGATGAAGACCAAAAACGGAAGGCAATCAAAAGGCTCTACCTCAAGTGGCACCCTGACAAGAACCGACATCCCCTGGCTACAAATGCCTTCGAGTACCTCATGCAACAGATTAAACGACTTAAAAATGGTAAATCTCTTGAAGACTCAGATGAGGAAGAAACTGTCGCATATTCACCATCTCCAAATTCTGACAATGATTGGGACAAGCACTTTCCTCAGTGGAATCAAACTGCTAGTGCACATCGCAACCGCTCTACAGGAGAAACTACCCTAGGTGGATTCCAAGCAGAATTTCCAGCACCTCAGCGTGAACCAAGAACAGCAAGGGTGTGGATAGCCCAAGCTGAATCTGATCTAGAAGCTCTGAATATATTACTGAAAGAACTAGATAGAAGTGGAAGAGTCTGCTGCCATGTATGCTTCCTTGCTCATGAAGTTGCAGAAAAGGCCCTCAAGGCAGGGAAGTATGCTGTGTGTGGTCTTGATCCTGGGAGTTTAACAAACCATAACCTTACATCTCATGCTATAGGTCTTGAGCAAGAAAAAAGTAGCATCCCTACTCGACTGGGGTCCCTTGCGTCTTCACTGGAGACATATTACCTTGACACTCGCTTTCCCAATCGATATGCACCTCCCTCTACCCCATCACATCACTACAATTCTGACAAGGCCAGAACAGCTGCAAGAACGGCAGAAGATATCTTTCACATGATGAAACAAGTTGTTGAAGAGTCATAAACCTGTAGCTATAATGTCAGTTCATGACTCCGCATGTCTTTATTTATTTTTTCACTAACTTTTATTAGTAATGATTGATTTTAAGTCCTTATACAGAATTCAAATTTTAATGGCATAGCATGCATTTCGTGTAATTGTATTCCTACATGTTGGCTAGATTTTTTTTCTGCGTGTCCATACACAGCTCAATCAGGAGGGTGTATTCTATACCTTTGTTCCCAGGCCTCCACACCAGCTTTCATTGCTTGGAGAGCCTGGGAACAAGGGTAAGGGTATTCTATGATGACTGTCACCGTTATCTAACAATAATTGAGTAGCATGCCATTAGGTGTAGTGTGTTGTGTTGCATACACAGAAGAAAATTGAAGTCATAGTTCAAAAGTTGTACAGAAAGCACAGGTCAGTCTGGAGGGCAAAACAGTATCCTGCAATGTGAGTAAGCAAGGTTGGCATGAATCCATAGATTTGTCATCATAGGGCAATCTAAGTAACCCGTAAGATCACTGGCGCCAATGTTAGTCCATGGATTAATAATAACAATAATTATGACCATGAGTTTTGTTCACATGAACTCACCTTTCTTGCTGCCACTGCCCTATTCCACTAACACCATCATCCCAAGAAGTGGGCATTCTCCAAAACCTGAATAGCACTTATCTATCACAGTATTCACCACCAATATTCACCACCTTCTGCTTGCCTTACCTGAGCATGAATAGTTTTTCCAGGAGCACATCATGATAACTTCTTAATTCCACTAGCTACTTGCATGGTTTCCCTGCATGGTTGAGATATACCATGGCTATATAATATTATATAGTACTGTGGGCTGGGAACAAGGGACCACCAGAGAGGTTGAACTAGCTATAGCTAGCATTATATGGTGGCTCAGTGTATGTGGACACTCCAGGGACCTACATATGGTTACCAATGAACAACTATTGGAGTGACTTGATTCATTTATGGGTTGCATGCAAAAATCACTAGCTATTGCTAGTTAGCCTATGCAGGTCTACATAGTTTCTGCAGGAGACCGGGAGCTACTATACATTGCATTTCAGGGAAAATTTAAAGTTTGTGGTTATCCTGAGATCTGGTACGACATTCCAGGAGACCATGATTTAATGAATATCATTAACTGATTACGGCTACGGTAAATTCTACACTAGAGGTAGTTACTGTCAGAATTGCTTTTTTAGTATGTGCAGGCATAACAAGTGTAGTGTGTGACTAGCATACTAGTACGTGTATTACTAGACTGTACGTCACAGAGATATCAATGGATGAGTTGTTTCTAACTAAAGGTAGGCGAATGGTTGAACTAGACTAGTAGTATATGGCATAGAGTTCTGTATGCATGGTATCCCTAATTCGCAGTAATAACTAAGGGCTGTAGTTAGGCTAGTACTTTGCTAGCTATCTAGTGTGTGTTGGAACATTAGCTAGCTAGCTCAGTACTGATTCTGCATGCGACAGCTCACAATTCACTAGCTACTACTTTTTCCCTACAGTATAGAGTAGCTGCAGGATGGCGGACCAAGATTCCCACACGTTTGGTCAGAGACGGCCTCCCCTCTCCGTTACCATCAAGGCCATCCTTGAGAGATACCCAGATGGACAGATTTTCAAGGTATATTAAAATTACAAGATACCCCATGGGTGTATGAAATTATGAATAATAATTGCGTGATTGCTGAAATCTTATACTATAGTTAGTATAATAGCATGCACATGCGCTCTAGGTGTAGTAGCTATATACAGCCTTACAATCCCTTTGCTGAAATATGTACACTGTGGTAGCCATGTAAGAGCCCGAAAGTAGCTACTCGATCTTGTGTAATTTACGTTTTCTGAGCCTTCCATCAATTCTGATGACATCATAGTATTTGTTTGTCCCTTATATAGGCTAGTGCATACATGCATGAACTCATCCTAGGTCTGACAGTCAGTGATAGTCACTCTCTCCCTTTTACAGGAGGTAATCCAGAATGCTGATGATGCAGGAGCCAGGACTGTGCGATTCTATCTGGATGGCAGACAGCATGGAGCCCATTCATTGGTCAAGCCTGAGCTAGCAAGATTCCAAGGCCCCGCCCTCCTGGCTTACAATGATGCAAAGTTTGAAGACAGTGACTGGGAGGGCATACAGAACCTCCAACGGAGTGGCAAAGTCGAAGACCCTTTCAAAGTCGGAAAATTCGGCATTGGATTCAACTCTGTTTACCACATCACTGGTAAGACACTGAGTCTATAATTTGTTGCTGCATGTTTGATCTCTAGAGCTAGATAGCTGTCACCTCGGATGTATAACTCTCTATTTTTTATAATGTACGAATTTCTAAATTTTATGTGTTATATGATTTATGGCACCTGGGGTGTGGTTGCACTGCAAAAACAGGAGGGTTGTTTTAACCAAGCTTGTTTACCACAGTTGCATTTTAAAGATCAAAAACAACCCTCATGTTTTTGCATGCACACAATTTAAGTTTCAAAAACAACCCTCATATTTTTGCAGTGCATGCACAAAACAAGAGGATTGTTTTTGATCCTTAAATTGCAACTGTGGTAAACAAGCTGGGTTAAAACAACCCTCCTGTTTTTGCAGTGTGAGCCTATATACAAGCAAATTTCATCAAAATCTATGTCTTCATTTGTAGCACTGTAGCTGTATGACAAAGTTCAGACAATTGTCATACTACACACATGAATCTCTATGAACTTTATTCCCACAAAAGTCACAATACAGTATTAAACAGTTATGTATCTAGAGATTGAGTGTACCTAGGCACTGGCTGGGTACTGAGTAGCATGTGCGAGGTGCACCCTCCATACAAAGTGTGGAACCTTTTTTTTTTTGCTATTTAAGAGGTAGCACTCCTTTGGTTGTCTTGCCTGCACCTGTGTCAACAGTGGTAGCAGAACAGTTTGTTGAGCCTTATCAGTGGGTAGTCAATCAGTCAACTGCTGATGTGGTGTACTATATCATTTCCTATAGACCTCCCAGTGATCATCAGTGGGAAGAAGCTTGCCTATCTTGAGCCACAGGAGAAGGTATGGAAGGGAGAATCGGGTCAGTGGTTTGATATTTCTGAGCTCCAGGTTAAGGGCTTGCAAGACAGTCTTGCCCCTTTTAATGGCATATGTGACTTCTCTGCTAGCACAACTCATGATTACTCTGGTACCTTCTTCCGCTTTCCTCTTCGTGATACTCCTTCTGAGCTTTCAGAGAATGTGTACACGGTTTCAAAGTTGCATGAGTTGCTCACAGCTCTCAAAGAAGAGGCAAAGTTCCTTCTGCTTTTCCTCCGCTCTATTGACACAATTGAAGTATTCGAACTCCCCCAGCACGGGGGACAGCAGCAATTGTTTCGAGTAGAAATAGCAGAAAGGGAACAAACATACCGAGCTCGAAAGCATTTCATGGACCGGCTGAAATCAGCACATGAGTCACAGTCCTACAGTATCAGCCAGCACATTAATGTAGTGACCAACTTCCATGTAGCTGTGACAGATGGTGGCCACACAACACGGAGTCACTGGCTGGTTGCCAACCAGGTAGGGTCTCCAAGCTCAAAGGTTCATACAGCAGCTGTAAAACAGCATGTTTTCCCCTGGGTGGGTGTGGCTCTGGAGCTCAAAGATGGCACTGCCCCCACCCCGACCTCTAGTGGCCGTATCTTCTGCTTTCTTCCAATGCCAGCAGAAGCTTCTTCCCCCCTCCCTGTGCATGTTAATGGCACGTTCGGCCTGAACGATGATCGAAGAACACTCAAATGGCCAGGCATTGAGAGGAAAAATGACCCCACTGCCGAATGGAATACCTTGCTGGTGAGCCAGCTTCTTCCCCCGTGCTATGCACTACTGCTCAATAGAGCCAAGGACCTCCTAGCACCAAAGGAATACTACAGTGCATGGCCAGAAGTGAGTAGGGTCCAGTACAGTAACTGGAAGGCTCTCTTGCTTCCCTTGTTTCGTGTCCTCATGAGTCAGCCAGTTGTCTGGACAGAGAGATCGGACACTAAGGTGGGGAGGTGGATTGTGCCTAGTGAGGGAGTGTTTGTCCCACGGGAAGGTAATTTCTCACTAATAGTGCATCGCATCCTTTCCTCCTGTGGTGTCAAGCTCGTCGATGTGCCACCGAGGATCTGGGAGGCTCTTCGGCTTGCAGGATTTTCTCCTAGTTCTGTGTCACCTAGTCTCACCCGTAACCACATTCGGATTCAGAGTGGAAGTTATATGAGCATTGATGCCCACAGTAAGTATGAGCTTCTCAGATACTGCCTCACAGATCAACAGTATTCAGATCTTCAGGGACTCTTTCTGCTTCCACTAGCTGATGGTAAGTTTGAGCAGTTCACATCGGCTGGCTTGTACAATTCTAGCCAGTACCGCTATCTTTGCAGCAGAGACTATCCACAAGATTTGCTTCCCAACTTAAATGACCGATTAGTAAACTTGCATCAAAATGACTCAGACCTGCAAACCAAGCTGCTATCTGTTGCTTCCTCCCAAAGAACCCAGCTTCGCAGCCTAGATACCCAAGCAGTGGCTCAGCTCCTTCCAGACTGCTTTCCTCAAGAATGGCGTTCTTGCCAGACTGTTTCTCTCCCTCATCCCTTCTTCCCGTCTGAATGGTTTGAAACATTTTGGAGGTGGGTAAGAACTCGAGATCTCCACACGTTTGCTGGGAAACTGTTACTTCCTGTGGTATCTTCCAAACAAAGTGGATTTGATGTCACAACGCTTACAGGTAATTCACCTGTTCTACTATTCTCTGAGCAATGTTCAACCGACTTTCTTCAAGCTCTAACTAAGTTGCAGGTCCGCTATACAAACACAAGTGAGTTCCCCTACTTGTATCACAAGTACCTACCCTCCTACGTGAACGAACCATCGCCATCTGGCATTTTGACAGCAGTTGTTAATGCTCATCAAAGGAACATAACTGAAATCCAGACAGTTAAACTCTCACCAAGTGAAGCATCTATCATCCAGGTGTATCTCTCAACTCAGCAGTTTTATCCTAACAGTGCACAGCAAAAAGCCCTTTCAAGCCTTCCAGTCCTTAGTGCTCTAAACCAAGATAAGCTTTACTCAGCAAATGAAGCTGCTCATTCAACTTGGAACCATATGATAGTGATGGAACCAGAGGGCTTTGATATTAACCACAGGTGTCTTCCAAGAAATCTTGTCATTCTTTCACGAACACGAAACCAAAGTACCTTTTTGAACTCCATACCTGGGATACAGAAACCAAACAAGCTGGAGTTCATTCTCAAAATCCTCTTTCCCATGATCCAAAACAAGGCATACCCAGACCATCAAATTGACAGCCTGATGGAGCAAGTGCTCCAGTTGCTTCCATTGCTCACTCGAGACTCTACCAAGCTCAAGTCTGAACTACGTACTCTACCATTCCTTAAAACTGCCTCTAGTGTACGTAAATCACCTTCTGAGCTTTTTGACCCTTCACAGCATAATCTAAAAGAGCTCTACCAAGGTAAGCCAGTATTCCCTACTCATCCATTTGACCAACAAGAATACAAATACTCCCTTCTTGACTGTGGATTGCATCAGTCAGTCAGTGCCAAAGAAATTGTAGAAATTATTCAATCTATCGCCGCTTCATCAGCAAGCTCTCCACAGAAGGTGGACAGTGCAAGATTTTCAAGAGCAAAAGCAGTCCTCAAGTATTTAGGCTCACACGATGCAATCCTCAATGAAATGGTGCAGTACTCCACCATGAAGCAAGTGCTTCTAAACTTGGCCTCACAGTACAGCTGGCTTCCAGTTCTCTCTCTTCCTCCTGAGGATTACCCAGAGTGCTTGTCATGGAAAGGTGGGACTTGTACTTCCCATCTCACATCTCTCCACAATTCCGTGCTCTTTCCGGACCATGTCAATAGGGAACAGCTTCCCACTATAACAGGCTCACAAGTGTATGTAGTGGACTGCTCTCCATCCCAACAACTTTCCAACATTTTCCCCAGAACACGGACAGAGCTTAATCATGTCTTGATCCATTTCCAGCAAGTCATTGATCGCTATGAGGACATTGATCAGGATCAACTAAACAAAATTGTCCACATAATATACAGATACCTGTACACCCATCGAGGTAGCCTGACTCCTGCCTCATGGTCAAGAATTCCCCAGTGGATCTGGATAAAGAGGGATTGCACTTTTGTCGCTCCCAGTGTTGTTGCACTCAAACAGAATTCCAACTTCCACCAAAACCTGGAGCCTTACATCTATGTACTACCAGATGACTTACAGCAGTTTTCACAATTGTTTATCAAATTTGGTGTCACGGACTATGTCACTCAGTCACAGATTGTTTCAGTTCTTGAGGTGATCAAAGACACAGACAGTCGATGGCTCAAGGCCACAGAAACATGGAGTACAGTCATGAGCATCCTTAACTGGCTTACTGATAGTGGAGATAAAGTAGTGGAACTCACTGGAGAAGATTTGTATGTTCCCGTTGAGTCTGATTCTGAACTTCCAAAGCTAATGGAAGCCAGTGAAGTGGTCTACACTGACAATGCCTTCTTAAAGGACTTTCTGGCCTCATCTGATCAAGAAGAACAAGAGTATACATTTGTACACCATCGCATTCATCCCCATTTGGCTCACTGCCTTGGACTTATGCCTCTTACTAAACAGTTGGACATTGCTGAAGATACCTTTGAAGATGCTGGACAATATGAAACACTCACACAACGGCTGAAAAACATCTTGCGAGAGTATGATGGCGGTCTTACCATTGTCAAGGAGCTCATTCAGAATGCTGATGATGCTGAGGCTACTGAAATCAACATTTGCTACGATGCCCGTACACACGACATCCCACCGAAACGTCTCTTATATCCAGGAATGACAGAGTGCCACGGACCTGCACTGATTGTCCACAATGATGCCAGTTTTACAGAAGAAGACTTTCAGAACATACAAAAGTTAGCAGCAGCTACAAAAGAAGACAAGCCACTGAAGATTGGTAAGTTTGGTGTGGGCTTCTGTTCCGTTTACCACATTACAGATGTCCCTTCATTTGTGAGCCATGACTCAATGTGCATATTTGATCCAACATTACAGCATCTTAAAAAGGAAATTAAAAACCCTGCAAGGCCGGGAAAGAAGGTAAAGTTCACTGAAAGAATTGTGACCTCTTCCCAGCAGCTTATGCCCTTTGCTGGTTTGTATAACTTTGATCCAAAGAAGTGTTATGATGGGACTATCTTTCGATTCCCATTCCGAACATCTAGCAGCGGAATCAGTGGTATCATATACAATGAGAATATGATCACAAAGCTCAAAGAGGACATTCAGAACTCCGGCTCCAAACTACTTCTTTTCTTGCAACATGTGAAACGATTAACATTCAGTCATATCAGTGATGGGAAGTCATCTCCTGAAGTCCTAGTGGACATACGAAAGGAAAACAGTACTCTTGAAAAGGTTATCGTCTTACACAGCACCCTGCATAATCCTTCACATGAAAGATATGAACAATGGCTTGTATCTTCTCACACTGATACCATGACTTTCAATCTCACAGAGAAGTATGCAACAGCAGCAGTGGCCTGCCAGCTGGAATGACCCAATGGTGATTTCCCCTCAGAGAATGAGACCGTCTACACGCCAGTACCCATCACAGGGGAGGTCTTCTGTTTCCTTCCACTCACACTACACACTGGACTCCCAGTGCATGTGAGTGCTAACTTTGCTGTGATGAGCAATCGAAAAGGCATCCGTTCCTCCGATGAAGAATCATACACCGACAGTTGCAGAAATGATATCCAGTGGAATGTTGACTTGATGAAAGAGGTCATTCCTAGGGCATACCTCAACCTGCTAACATCTCTTCAACAGATGTGCTCAGACCAGAATGTCAAAGAAGATAAGTACCTATTTGTTAGTCTATGGCCTCTGCAAAAGCATTTAAAGACGCACAATCCTTGGGATCATCTTATTGCTCCACTGTATGAGTCCATCTGCCCCAGTAGCCTGTTCTACTCCACGTCTCTGTCACAGTGGCAGACTTTGGCTGAGAGTAACATCCTTTCTCCCGGCATTCTCTGCCAGTCAATCGATCAGTCTACACCTGACTGTGTCCTGAAAGTAGTTGAACACTTTCAGTTAGCTGTTGTTGAACTCCCCTCTTCATACCAGGAACATATCCCCTGTGAAAAGCTTGATAGTTCAATAATTGTTGAAGAGCAGTTACTTAAGCTTTTCTTTGAAAGAATTCAATCTCTTGAATCTGGTGATTTGGTGCACATTCGAAATAATGTTCTTAAGTGTCTGCTTCAAGCATTTGCCGTTGCATCAGAAATACCCACAAAACAAAGAGATTATATTCAAGGCTACCTCCGAGATAATTCATGTATTCCTTGCTCGCCAGATGGCCAGTCACTGAAAAATGCTTCAGAGACTATTGACCCAAAAGCACCATTTGCAGAGTTGTACGACCCAAGTGACAGTGCCTTTCCCTTGCAAGAGTTACGTGACAGCCAAATGATCCATGGTGCTCTGATTCGACTTGGGATGATTAGCAGCTCCCTGCCTTGGTCCATGCTGATAGAGAGAGCCCGATCAATATGGGATCAGTATTCCACAGACAAACACAAGACACTCAAGAGAGTTAAACTGATATTAGAGTGTACAGACACTACTCTGTTGAAAACACAGCAATCAATACTAGATTTAGACCACGAGCCACCTCAGGAATCAAGAGAGCTGTCTGCCATCAAGTTCCTACCTGTAATGCAGAAACCATCTGAATACCCACTCCAGTGGTGTGGGGAAGGTATTGACCTACTGAGTCCCAAAGACCTGCTCAGATATTCGGAACGTAATACTCTCTTAGTCGGGTCACAGCTACCAATTGTTTGTGAACTGACTCCTAGCAAGGGTGGATGTTGGTGCATATCTCACACAATACAAACAGCGCTAGAAATTCAAACTACTCCAAAACACGACAAGGTTTTAGAGCATCTCTGTCATTTAATTGAAGTATTTAGCTCCCAACATTCTGGTACTCCCACATCCACTACTCCAGCCATTAAGTGTGAATGGGTTGAGAGATGTTGTTCTGAGATATACAAATTTTTTGAATACCAGATATCAGACAAAGAGATTGACTCAGGTGACCTAACTGAACTCCAACATAAGCCCTGTGTGTGGAGTGACAAGCAATTTGTATTGCCCAGTGCAGTAGCAGAGAACTGGGAACATAACGGTCCTTACCTCTTTCGTGTTCCACACACTCTGAGACATAAGCCGCACTTGATTACAGCTCTTGGTATCAAGAAGGAATTCAGAGCTTCGGACTTCCTGTACACTCTGAAGAAAATACATGAAAACTTCAGTAGTGAGCCAGTAGCTGATGAGTGTCGACGGATACTGTTTAACATCATCCAAAGTTTGGATCAGGCTATTAATGAAACAGAGCCATTGAGCCAAACCTGTTTCCTCCCAGACAACTCTTTTGTGATGCATGATGCTAAAACATTAGTTTTTAACGATGCTCCATGGTGTGAGGCTGATGCAGAATGGGTAGTTGTGCATAATTTAATAGCACGGAACACAGCACTGAAACTTGGTGTTAAGCCAGTTCGAAGCAAACTGCTTCAGAAGTATGAATCCAAACATCAGTACTTTGAAGGCATGGGATTTGGTCAAAGGGAACCTCTTACACAGAGGATCCAAAACATTCTGAGAGAGTACCCTTTTGATGTCACTGTCTTGAAAGAGCTCCTCCAAAATTCTGACGATGCTAAAGCGACAAAATTGCATGTTATACTTGATATGCGGCATCACGGCACAGAGAGTTTGCCATCTGATAATTGGAAAGATCTCCAGGGTCCTGCACTGCTCGTGTGGAATGACAGTGTCTTCAGTGAAGGTGACCTCAAGGGCATCCAGCGACTTGGGCTTGGCAACAAAAGAACAGATGCAGAATCCATTGGTATGTATGGCATTGGTTTCAATGTGGTGTACCATCTTACCGACTGCCCCAGTTTCATTTCAAATGGAACCACTCTGTGCGTCTTGGACCCTCACTGTCGCTATGTCCCTGGAGCTGATGAGCTCTTGCCAGGAAGGAGATATGATAACTTGGATGAGAGATTTTGGAGCAATTGGGCAGATCTGAAGACAGCCTATCTGCGGGATGGAAATTGGCCTGAAGAATTGAAAGGGGGTTCTTTGTTTCGATTTCCTCTTCGCTCCACTCCTGAACTGGTGAAAAACTCAGAGATAGTAGGTGGTGAATCAATGGCTGGTAATGACAAGGACCAGTCACAGAGCCCCTTAACAAAATGGGAAATGGAAGAACATTTAAAGGAATGGATCCCTCAGATGCAGCAAGCACTTTTCTTTTTGAACCATGTGACTGAACTTAAATTTTTTGTCATTAAAGATGCCCGCAGGCGTATGCCTGAAATGCAACTTATGAAGTGGTTTGAAGTGACTATTGACCAAACTGCAAGAGAAAGCCGTGCTCAACTACATGCCATGGTCAGAGACTTTACAGGTCAAGGGAGCAAAATCCATACTGTCATGTATCCCCTCACAATCACCGAAAAGACATCTGCAACGATACCTGGCAGAAGTCAGAGTTGGCTCCAACAAGGAGTGGGAGACTCAATGAAGCAAGACCAGCAGTGGATGTACAGTCCTCAGATCAAACCGAAGCATGGCATTGCTGCTCATATAAATCAGAAATCAGATACTATAAAAACTGACCTCTTATCTGGAGTAGTATTCTGCTTCTTGCCTCTTCCCATTACTTCAAGACTTCCAGTGCATATAAATGGTAATTTTGTTCTTGATGCTACTCGGAGAAACTTGTGGCATGGCACAAATCAAGGTGATCCCGATGACCGAATGAAATGGAACCTCATGCTGATTGAAGCCATTGCTTCCTCATATACCAAGTTTCTAGTTGATGCCCGACAGTTGTATGTCAAGTCAAGTACCCATGATTCAACCACACAATTATGGAACAATATTCAGCACTACTACAATGCTTTCCCAGCATGGCTGAGTCTTCGAAGAGAGCAGAAACCTCCGGAGGGTATCTTTTTGGGACTTGCAAAGATGGTCTACAAGAAAATTGCAGAGCGAAATGAAGAAGTTTTAGTTAGCATCAAAAAGTCTGAATGTATGGATGCATCTGAGTCTTCTGCTGGAAATATAAGAGTATTATTTACTGCTGAATGGCACCCTCTACTGAACAAAGACGATCTTTCAAAGCAAGGATACTTTTGGAGGCCATCCACTGAAGAGAAAAAACTCACTCCTATTCTGGAAAGAATTGGAATGAACCTTGTTGCTGCACCAATGAGATTACAGAGACACTTTGCAGATCTGGAAACTAAAGTGGAGTTGCCAGTAGCTTCAAGACAAAGTGTGTACAAATATTACAACAACTTTTACCAGCAGGTGTCTGAGACAGGTTTTCCATGCCATGTGACAAACACAGCTTTTCAGTGCACAGACAATTTTAAGAAGTTCACAGAATACCTCCTCACACCAGAGTCAGAGCCCACAGCTATACCTACAGTTGGATTTATACCTGGGCCTAAGGTATTCCCTGAGCCTCCATTTGGCCTGCCACTTCTCCTGACTGCTGATGAGCAGCTTCGGAAGTTTGATGAGCAAAACAAGGTCATTAAATCAGGATATGTTCGACTTTTCCCCAAATGTCAAGAGAGCTTTCTTCATCCTCACATGCTCAAGATGAACTAGGTTGCTGCCTACTTCTTGAAACCCTCTGCAGATAACTGGAAACTCATTCGTAGGATTGTATCTGCAACATTGCCTGTGTCTCTTCAGAAAAAAATGGTGCAGAATGCCAGCCAACACATTAATCTACAACTTGAGCTAAAGCCCCTCTGGCAATGCCTTTCATCTGACCCAGTCTTCCAGAAGCACTTGGAAGAGAGTGTGAGAATTTGGGCTTTATTGCCATCCACTGATAATCAGTTATTCTCCTTTCAGTCAAATGACCAATTACTCCCTTTAGACATCTTCGAAGAGCCCGTGAGTCCAGTGCCTCCGATTATTTTAGTGTTACGGAAAGCTAGAATGCCATTCCTTGACACCAATATTACTGGGCTGTACATCACTAAACCAGGACAATATGCCAAGCAATTCTGTCCCAAATTATCTGATTATGCCAGAGTCCTCACTAACCTGTTCTATCTATATCAGGAAGGAACTCTAGAACCATTCTTGGCCTCCCATGACATTGACAAAAATATCAAACTACTCTTTGAGTATTTTGGGAACATTCACTTTGCTCATGATTTTAAAAGCTTGCAGAATATTAAATCAATACCACTTTTCAAGAATATTGATGGGAAGCAGTGCACACTTCTTGGCAATGTATACGTTTGGCCAGACAGCATATGTCAGGCTGGGCGTGAGAAGTGGGTCAAGGAGGCAAATGTTGTGTTCCTAAAAAGGGGTGACGTATGGACCAAGCTTGGGTCAGCATCAGTTCTCGGGATACAGGAGTTGACAACTCTGCAGGTCTACACTCAGTACATTTTCCCTCACTTCCAGCTTTTTAGTGATAAAGAGCAGCTCGAACAACTACAGCGCATCAGAGATTGGTTATATGAGGATGCTTACAGAGAAAGTGAGTCAACAAGTAGATATGCACTTAAACAGAGGTCTATTGCTATTCAGTTTATTTCTGCATTAAAAGCCCTCCCATTCCTGAAGCACGACAATACCCTCAAACCCGTAAGTTATTTCAGTGATCCTGATGTTGAAATCTTCCCCACCTTCCAAGCGTCCTTCCGCTTTCCCCCTAAACAGCTATCCACTCCACAATGGCTACAGTTCTTTCGCAAAATTGGACTACGAACCAAAGTTACTAAAGATGAATTCATCCAGTTCTGTCACAAGGTATCATCTGGAAACCACAGAGAGCTTCAAAGAGCATCTTCAGTTTTAGTGAAGTATCTTTTTGGTACTAAAGACTGGTATAGAGACTTAACCTTTCTGCGTCAGATTTCAGTAATTGCATTTGTCTGCATTGAAGCACTGTCAGATTTAAGCTGGATACAGCCAATATGCCCAGCAGAAAATCGGATACAGTTAGACAGTACAACCACTGACATGACTAAGCTCTGTGGTGCAGCACTCTTCGAGCAATCGAGACTGGTTTGGACTGTGAAACCTGTTGTGAGACTTCCTTCTCTTTATTACCTTTCAAGTACAACAGAGGGATTCTACAAAGCCTTGGGAGTAATTAGAAATCCCCACTCAGAAGATGTGATTCACAATATCCTCAACATCTCCCGAACACGTTTCTCCCACTTCAGCCTTTTTGATAAATACACACTCAATTGCCAAACTCAGAAAGAAGCCTATACATCGACCAGTGATCACTTGCTGCTTGAAGTTCTGCAAAGCAACTTTGAATTTCTCATTAACTGCCCAGAAATTAGCTTAAAACAGCTCACAAATAGTGCTTGCATCCCTGTATGCTCACAAGGAAACAGTGTTGGCATTAGAAAGCCAGTCCTTGTGATGCCCCTGCAGGTCATTGCTTGCAAAGCCAAAGACGTTGAAACGTTTCGGCCTTTCATCAGCCCTCTCCCCAGTTGCTTGTATTCTGTTCTTCCAAGTGTCCTCTCGGTATTGGGAGTGGATACTAGCATTAAACCCAACCACATCAGAGTTGCACTTGAAACAGCCCACAAATGCATTCAGCAACCTCTTGATCCAAACACTAAAAATACGATTCAAAGTCTACTCAGAAAGCTGCATAGCCTATTGCGAGATACCGATTCAAGTACACTTGCAAAAAACATTGGAGCATTACAGCCTCTGTACCTACCAAACACCGAACACAAACTAGTTGACAGCACATTCCTACTCTTTAACGATAGGACTCACTACAAGCACAACAGCACTAGCTTTAATCTGTCAAGTTCACCATACTCCTTGTTTTCTTTGCTCACCAAAAAATGGCATTATATCGGACTTTCTGAAAAGGCATTCTGTCAATGTCTGCCTCCTGGGGTCTCACCCAAAGCACTCTCTGCCTGTACTGATGAACAGCTTAATAAGGAGTATTCCAAAGAATGTGTGCATCAGTCACCATGTGCAATGAAGTTCAAGGCATGCTTCACTTTCCGTAACTTTGCTGCTGTAGCCTCTGCAATGCTCCAGCATAGTAGCTCTATTGACAAAAAACTGTGCACTGATTTCAGGGCTGCACTGGAGCTATTCCTGAAGAACGTAGATGTCATTACAATGAAAAATCTCCATGCCGATATCGTACTGAAAATTGTACAACCACCACAGAATATTGGAACAGCAAAGGTGGACTTCTTGCTTCAGGAAAATGAAAGCTTGTTTTGTTTATATGTTGATGCAAATGCACCTCCAATGCTGGGTCTGCAGTCCTTCAAAGCACTTGTAAATTCCATTGTGTTACATGTGGCCAGAAGAAGTAAAATTGATATCAAACAACTCGAGGAAGCTGAATCAGCTATTGATATCATCCTGAAGGCAGAATCTGAGGCAGAGCTGTACCAACATCTTGAGGACCTACAGGTGTCCATTGATGGCATTGACATTGAAGGCGAATCCTTCGATCCAAACTTCGAACCCAAACTCGGTGAACCCATTCCAGAAAACTGGCTCCACCGACTAGATGTGGATGCCTGTAACATTTTCCGTCCAGAGGAGTGGGTTGGCTATGAGGAAAGAGATGATCACATTGTGTTTGCTCTTGTGATTCACCGAATATTGGAACCAGAACAGCAACCTGACCAACCTGATCTGACTGATCATTACGTCATACGTACAAACCCTGATGATGAAGAGGGGAAAGTTGTGAGTGTTCTTGAGCTGTATAAGATTCTTCGTTCAGTTGAATTGAAAAACAATCCAGACGGAAGTCAAACCCTGAGTGTATTTGACCCCGACAGTGAAGTTTCTCAAATGAGGCAATCCCTTGATGCCGATGATCTAAATGCAATCAAAAGGCACATCTGTGAGGAACTCAAGCGTATCTGGAACTTGCCTGAAGACCAAAAGAGGAAAGCAAGTGGCACCCTGACATGAACCCCCACCCCCTGGCCACAAAGGCCTTCCAGTATCTCCAGCGACAGATTGAGCGACTTGAAGTAGGTAGACCACTTGAAGAACCGGAACAAGAGGAGGACACCACACCATATGAACCCTCTCCCAAGTGGAGGGGTCGGTATAACATGTGGAACTCGTGGGCTGGAAGAGCACATCGTGCAAGAAGTAGAGAGCGAGATTATTATTCCTCACGTGGTGGCTATTCAGAAGGGTCTGGCTATTCAGGAGGAGCGACATTTAGATCTACATTTACAACTAGACCAACTCCACAGCCGGAAACAGGAAGAGTATGGTTGAAACAGGCTGAAGCTGATATGAAAGCCCTCGAGATCGTGCTAGCCAAGGTGGACACAGAGCAAGAGGTCTGCTGCCACGTCTGCTTCCTTGCACATGAAGTTGCAGAAAGGGCCCTGAAGGCGGGGAAATACACTGTGTGTGGTCTCCACCCTGACAGCTTGCAACACCATGATATTGTAGGCCACGCTGGTGCTCTTGAGCAAGAAAGAAGACACCTCACAGCTGGACTGCAGCAGCGTGCTCGAGCCCTAGAGAAACCTGGCTACTACCTGAAGACCCGCTTCCCTAACCAGCATGTGCCACTTGCTGTCCCAGCCGAGCAGTTTGATCCTGGCCAGGCCAGAGAGGCTGCTACTTATGCTAAAGAGATCTTGGGGATGATGAGCCAAGTAGTTGAAGAATTGTAAAGAAATACGCTGATTTTAGACTTATACAATTATCTTTTGCATAGCGATAGTAGAATTGAAGACTGTAAAAGTATTATAGGCTATAGCTAGCTAGTTGGATTGAAACTCTTACTGCAATGTGATCTTCATTATGATTATATATAGGCATATAGCTACATAGTTGGTTTGAAACACGTATTGTGTAATTTGAAGTTTGTAGTACTTTGATGTTGTGTATTAACAATTGGAGATCTTATGTTAAGAACAATGTAAGTATACTATGTATACTAATGGTATACAGACCATGGCATGGCATTGTACAACAGTGACATCAGTAATGCATGGTGTGCCTGTAAAGCTGTAGCCATGTATGATGAATGGCCAGATGATATTATATACAAGCCATCAGGCCAGCTCACTCCTCCTTGGGAGAGTCCCTGAGTCCCAGCTCAACCAGGAGGGCATTCTCCATAGCCAAGTACTCCTCATAGTCCTGTAGCTACATGTGTGGCACAGAGGGAAGGTCCTTCTAAGTAGCTTGAGTATAGCTACAAACTGTCTCTAAGGACTCGGAAGGAGTGACTGACCTTCTTGGCCCGTTCCTCCCAGTTATCAGCTTCCTTTGGGGCACTCTTTCTACAATACAAGAGCAGGAACACACACACAGCTGTATTTAGCACTGATCACTGGGTTGAGTGTTATTCTGCAAGGGACAGGGGTAGACATGAAGTCAGCAAACCTATTTTAGTATAATCATCCAGTGGGTATAAACCATGGTATTGTGACAGTTTAGCAGAGGGCAGCTTGACCTCTGCATCCTCTCTCCAGATTAGTCTCGTGGGCCAGCCTCACTCCAACTCTTCTGGCCATGGGAGTGAGGCTGGCCCACGAGACTATCTCCAGATGTTGAAGCTCTACTATGATCCCGGGGGGGGGGGGGGGGTGTAGGACCGCAAACGCGAAACCAACGCAATCGCGAAACCAACGCAAATGCGAAACTTGCCACACCCTTTTCCGGCCGGCCATTGGTGTCTTGCCACACCCCCAAGCCGGCCAGCGGTGCGGCCACGCGCAGTGCGACGTATGTACTTTATGTACGAGCGAAGTCAGACTGAATAGCAAACATGAAATCACATCTTTCGATAATTATGGATTCATGCATTTTGCCATTACTGTTGCGCTGGTGCTACTACAGTAGTAGATAGCAGTATAAAAGGTGATATTTCTATGAGGTTGTGATTTCTGTGTTTGTGTATGGAGTAAGTAAATTCCCCTGATCACTGTATATACGTCTTTCCTTCCGTAGTTGATGAGTCAATCCACACTTACAGGTATCGAGCACTGGGACTCAACTACAAGACCGGAGTGCCACAAACCAAAGAAACCAGTCCAAAGAGCCACGAGCAACCTTGTCGAATTGGCTACCCAGCTCGATTTCCCCGGCTCGATTTTCCCCAGCTTCATTTTTTTATATGCTACCCCATGTTATGCACATACACTCGCTAAGGCTCGCCCCACAATGTCTTACATTCTCCTAGTATATATCATTATTAATTGCCGAGCGGTAGCGAGGCAACTAATCGCGATGCATAGTCAGCCCACGTTTGTATGTATATATCTGTCGCGCTTTGGGCCCCTGGGGGCCCCCCGGGATTCAAAATGGCGTCTCTTACTGTTTTGTGGACGCCGTTTTCGAAGCTATAGTGCGCGAAGAGTCATCGATATGGACAAGTCTACCACATCATTTCTCGAAGAGAGGCTTACTGCAGCTCCCAGGTTAGTACAGTTTGTGTAGCCTATGTACAAGTAGAGATATGATTGCTGGAGTCGGGCGGCACGAGTCGAGCAATAGCTACTAACGTGTCCACTCTCCCGTACTACTAGCTACTTGGTCACAGGTCGTTTCCTCCGGTAGTAGCTATGACTGATCGATCCTCGGTTATAGGCCGGCTGGCTAGCTCTCCGGTAGCAGCTATGACTGATCGATCCTCGGTGACATTATTTTCGCCCCGCCCAGGATCCGCCCTGACATTCTCGCTACCGCGAGGCTCTTTGCATTTCAAATGTACACCTAGTAGAATATTATATTGGTGCAGGAATCATCCAGCAACTCCAGTATTTTCTCAGATACTGATGCTCAACAAAATGAGCCGGCACAAAAGAGCACACTGGGTATGTCACTCTCAATCATCTTTTGATTGGAATCAAAATAATTTTGTTTCCAATACTTATGCTTGTATAGGAATTGGCCAGCAACTCCAGTTGTGAGACAAAGTCAGAGTTTGCGCAAAAACGAGCACGTCTGGTATGTTTAATAGACAAAATAATCTATTCACTACCCCTAACTACTAATACCTGTAGTAGTGAGTCTGCTAGACTATAGTAATTCTTAGACTATTATATCTCTAGCAGATACTGCTTGACTAATTCTATTATACTATTTGTATTAAACTATTGTATGTTATCAGTGTTTTAGTTTGTTTGCTGTAAACTGCCTGCAGCTATTCTCTTTGGCAAACAGTTATGCCTGATTGCACATTGTTACTATATACTAGAATTGTTTAGTAGCTCAAATATATACATAATTATCCAGGAGCCTATGTTATCATCAGTAGATATAGGAATCAAACCAGCCTCTTCTGCATCAGGATACTCATTACAAGGTACTGTTTTAATTTTTTAGCATACAACAAGGAGTATACCATACTCTCGACCCCAAGCCAACTTTATTTTCTACTGAGTGCACTTAACATTAGCTTACTGTTTGGTTTCGCGATTGCGTTTATGGCTGGTTCTAAGTTTAGTACTGCAGCTCGTGGGTGGAGCTCACGGGCCCCTATAACAGTGATATGAGCCGCGTTTGCGTTAATGACTGGGTCCAATTTAGCGCTACAGCTAATGGGTGGGGCTCATAGGCTTTCAACTCACCCATTAGGGTTTGGTTTCGCGTTTGCGTTAATGGCTGTTTCTAAGTTTAGCACCCATTAGCTGCAGTGCTAACGCAAACTCGAAACCGAGCTCATATCACTGTTATAGGGGGCCGTGATCTCCACCCATTAGCTGCAGTGCTAAATTGGAGCCAGCGATTAACGCAAACGCGAAACAGAGCTCATATCACTGTTATAGGGGCCCATGAGCTCCACCCATGAGCTGCAGTGGGGCTCATAGGCCTTCAACTCACCGATTAGGGTTTGGTTTCGCGTTTGCGTTAATGGCTGTTTCTAAGTTTAGCACTGCAGCTCATGGGTGGAGCTCATGGGCCCCTATAACAGTGATATGAGCTCTGTTTCGCGTTTGCGTTAATCGCTGGCTCCAATTTAGCACTACAGCTAATGGGTGGAGATCATGGCCCCCTATAACAGTGATATGAGCTCGGTTTCGAGTTTGCGTTAGCACTGCAGCTAATGGGTGGGGCTCATAGGCCTTCAACTCACCGATTAGGGTTTGGTTTCGCGTTTGCGTTAATGACTGGCTCCAAGTTTAGCACTGCAACTCATGGGTGGAGCTCATGGCCCCCTATAACTGACATGAGCTCGGTTTCGCGTTTGCGTTAATGACTGGGTCCAATTTAGCGCTGCAGCTAATGGGTGGGGCTCATAGGCCTTCCATTCACCGATTAGGGTTTGGTTTTGCGTTTGCTGTTTCTAAGTTTAGCACTGCAGCTCATGGGTGGAGCTCATGGGCCCCTATAATAGTGATATGAGCTCTGTTTCGCGTTTGCGTTAATGGCTGGTTCTACGTTTAGCACTGCAGCTCATGGGTGGAGCTCATGGCCCCATATGAGCTCGGTTTCGCGTTTGCGTTAAAATCCCAGCGATTGGTTTGCGAGGCAGAAGAGCGCGCGCTTCCACGATAGTTGCGCGAGCCTCCACGATAATTGCGCGCGCCGTTTTCAGGCAAGTTTCGCATTTACGTTGGTTTCGCGATTGCGTTGGTTTCGCGTTTGCGTTCCTACAGGGGGGGGGAACTGAGAGCAGGATGACCCTGAAGAAGGGGTGCTCTAGGCAGCACACAGCACCTGAGTGCTTGGTACTCTATAGGGCAAGAGGCTCACGCGCACAATAGTCTATTAATTGCGTTTTTAAACTTTGCGACCTGGCTATGAATTCGTAACCTCGTACGCGCAATTAAAAACGGTCCTACGGGACGTGATCTAGTGCTCCAGCAGCGGGGCGCACGTGATTATGTAGGCTACGTGTAATTGCAGCTCTGTTCCCAGGAAAACCCCATTGTTTACCCCAGCACTTCAAAGATGGCAGCGAAGAAAAGCAATGACCAAGGTACAGTGTAGTGAAGGCAGTGTTATTACTGATCTCGTACGTGCGAGTCGTAGCACGGTAGACCAGTCCGTGTGTGCAGTTATTTCGTTCTGTTATTGTTCTTGCACATTGATTTATAACAGGAGTGGGCGGGACTTGATCTAGGCTCGCAAACAATACTAGCTTGAGCTAATATGTTACACTGAGTAGCTACAGTGTACATGGTAATTGTTGCTTCATTCCCAGACTCCACTCCCAAGCTTTTATCGCACCAGTGGAGCCAGCTAGCTAAGTTTATTGCACCGTGTAGCAGTGCGATAATAGCTGGGGATTGGAGCCTGGGAACGAGGCAATGGCAACTGCGTGTGCACTGCAATATCATTCTGTGGCTGTCAAAATCTTGTTTACCAGATAAAGGATTATTGCATATTTATTTTGCATTGTGTGATCACATTAACTTAACACCGTGTGGTATACCACACACCATACACCCACCTTCAGTTTGAGAAGCCAGGGAGGTGGCCTACCCTGACGTCAACGTAGTAAAAGAGTTAGGTGAGCCACTAGAGGAGATAAACCACACCAAAACGAACCATGATAGTTGTTTCAACTGCAATCAATTTTATACATTTGCTGATAAGTCACTTAGAGTGAAAGTTGCTTCCATAATAGAATATCCCAATAATAAAGCACGGAGCACTGCAGGCAATTGGTGAGCAGTCTGCGCATAAGACTATATGGCTGGGAGAGCTAGGCATGTCCAGCAAAAATTATTAATTTTTGCAATAATGTATGATAGCAAGGTAATGAGAGCCAGCACAGCAGCTAGCATCATTTAGAGTGACCCGTAGTTGTGATGCATGTTCATTTTGACATTGGAGATCCATGGAGCCAATGCACAAATTGCATCAATATGAGCTCCAGTCTGACCTTCTATAAATATTGGGTAGAAGTATTGCAGTGCTGCACTCAGCAATTGACATTTAACTCAGCAGTTTACAGTGGCCAGAAAGCACTCTCATTATATTTCAACTTCTTTGATCGTGTCTTTGAAGCTTTCAGCCGATTCATTCATGGCTCTCATCAAACCTGTCATCATGAATAGCTACCAGCACCGTTATAGATAGCTGAGCTATGCTAACACCCCACCATGCATCTGCAAGGCATGTGCATGTGCATGGGCCAACAGGGGTAATCTTAATTGTGTGTCGCTGCCAAGGCCTGCCCAGCCAACCCTGCTAAGCTGGCCTAGACTAGCTAGCATTAGTATCCGCATCTTTTACTATTCTGGTCCTTATACTGACACATTAGAATATCATCAATTCAAAATGACTACTAGAGTGGTCATTAGTACTAAGGACAGCTATAGCTATGGAGATAGCATGAGACAATTATCCTCCACCAACAGTAGTTCACAAATTCCTTAATAATTACTGGCTTACTCGAGCTAGAGTGTGCTGGAACATTAGCTAGCTAGCTCAGTACATTCTGCATGCAGTAGCTAACAATTCACTACTACATTTTCCCTACAGTAGAGTAGCTACAGGATGGCGGGCCAAGATTCCCACACATTTGGTCAGAGACGGCCTCCCCTCTCCGTGACCATCAAGGCCATCCTTGAGATGGACAAATCTTCAAGGTATATTAAAATTACAAGAAACCCATGGTGTATGAATAATTGCATGATTGCTAAAAACATCCAGCTAGCTACTGATATTTAGTATACCTGTATGTAGCATGTGCCTTATAGCTATTATATGCCTACATGGCTTACATACAAGCCTCTAAATTCTTTGCTGCAATATACCGTGGTATAATTGGTATCTGAGAAAGTGTTAACTACTCTTGTATCATTTGAAATCTAGCTAGCTAGGTTTCTAAGCCTGCCATAATGTCAAGGGTAAATTGTACCAAGGCCCATCGATTCTGATGACATCATAGAATTTTTTCCTCGTTTGCTATGTACAGTGGAACCTCTATATTGTGGTCACCCTCGGGCCAACATTTTATGGCTGCAATATAGAGGGTGGTTGTATTATTGAGGTCCATAATACAACAGCAATATGTATATTGGGACCCAACCAGGTGGCCTTAATAGAGAGTTGGCTGCTCTATAAAATGACCACATTATAGAGGTTCCACTGTACATGCATGAACTGATCCTGATAACAGTCAATGCTAATACTTCTCTCCCCCCCTTTTACAGGAGGTAATCCAAAATGCTGATGATGCAGGAGCCAGGACTGTACGCTTCTATCTGGATGGCAGACAGCATGGAGCCCGTTCATTGGTCAAGCCTGAGCTAGCAAGATTCCAAGGCCCCGCCCTCCTGGCTTACAATGATGCAAAGTTTGAAGACAGTGACTGGGAGGGCATACAGAACCTCCAACGGAGTGGCAAAGTTGAGTACCCTTTCAAAGTTGGCAAATTCGGCATTGGATTCAACTCTATTTACCACATCACTGGTAAGACAGTGAGTCTGTTGTCCTGTTTTGATTGCTATAGCTAGTTAGCTACTAATAATGGTAAGCCACCTTGGTTATTCATTAAGTACTAAACTTTTTTTCATGTTTTTTTGCCTTGCACTGTATCAGGCTCTTGAACACGCCCAAGTCCCATAAATCACATAACGCATGAAAAACACCCATTAATCGGTGCATTATTGTGACATTAGAACCATGCATAATTCACTATAACCTGCTGTTCAACTGTGATGTCCAGGAATTCAATTATGAATATTCATGAACTAGTTGCTGGCTGTGCTGTAGCTATGGGAGCTTAGGCCGGACACATATGGTGACTTTTTTGCACTGGAAATTTGATGTGGTAAGCTATAGCTCTCCCATCAGGGCCACGTTTTGATGTGTCTGTGCATGTAGCCGTGCTTCTAGCCTTCCATTTTGTGCCACAATGGCAGTAAGCTCAAGATAAATCGGTAGCTATCATGGCTACTAGCAGTTCTTCATGCTGGCTACAGTTACTTTGCTGCTTGTAGTTGTACATCTATATATTTTGTAGCTTCTACCAAGCTCTTTACCAGATTCTAGCTTAATCTGCAGTTTTTAATGTTTATCCGATATCTAGTGATTCCTATCAATTTGGTAGAGTTTGGACAATATTTGTCATACCACATGCACACGTGACTCTATATGAACTTTATTGCACAGGCAGTTCCTTTATGTTCACACAAGTCATGACACAACTTAATAGTGACAATACTGGAGGTACTGGCTGAATACTGAGTAGCATGTGCCCAGTGTACCCTCCATGCAAAGCATGGAAACCTTTTTGCTATTACTCAGGTTGCACTCCTTCGGTTGTCTTGCCTTTACCAGTATCAGTAGCAGTGACAGAATAGTTTCTTTGAGCCTTAACAGCATTACATTTGTCAATCAATCCGATTTTGCTATGGTTTTATCCAAAAACAGGTATAATATGTTTTTCTGCAGACCTCCCAGTGATCATCAGTGGGAAGAAGCTTGCCTATCTTGAGCCACAGGAGAAGGTATGGAAGGGAGAATCGGGTCAGTGGTTTGATATTTCTGAGCTCCAGGTTAAGGGCTTGCAAGACAGTCTTGCCCCTTTTAATGGCATATGCGACTTCTCTGCTAGCACAACTCGTGATTACTCCGGTACCCTTTTCCGCTTTCCTCTTCGTGATACTCCTTCTGAGCTTTCAGAGAATGTGTACACGGTTTCAAAGTTGCATGAATTGCTCACAGCTCTCAAAGAAGAGGCAAAGTTCCTTCTCCTTTTTCTCCGCTCTATTGACACAATTGAAGTATTCGAACTCCCCCAGCACAGGGGACAGCAGCAGTTGTTTCGAGTAGAAATAGCAGAAAGGGAACAAACATACCGACATCGAAAGCATTTCATGGACCGGCTGAAATCAGCACATGAGTCACAGTCCTACAGTGTCAGCCAACACATTAATGTAGTGACCAACTTCCATGTAGCTGTGACGGATGGCGGCCACACAACACGGAGTCACTGGCTGGTCGCCAACCAGGTAGGGTCTCCAAGCCCAAACGTTCATACAGCAGCTGTAAAACAGCATGTTTTCCCCTGGGTGGGTGTGGCTCTGGAGCTCAAAGATGACACTGCCCCCACCCCGACTTCTAGTGGTCGTATCTTCTGCTTTCTTCCAATGCCAGCAGAAGCTTCGTCCCCTCTCCCTGTGCATGTTAATGGCACGTTTGGTCTGAACGATGATCGAAGAACACTCAAATGGCCAGGCAGTGAGAGGAAAAATGACCCCACTGCCGAATGGAATACCTTGCTGGTGAGCCAGCTTCTTCCCCCGTGCTATGCACTACTGCTCAATAGAGCCAAGGACCTCCTAACACCAAAGGAATACTACAGTGCATGGCCAGAAGTGAGTAGGGTCCAGTACAGTAACTGGAAGGATCTCTTGCTTCCCTTGCTTCATGTCCTCATGAGTGAGCCAGTTGTCTGGACAGAGAGATTGGACACTAAGGTGGGGAGGTGGATTGTGCCTAGTGAGGGAGTGTTTGTCCCACGGGAAGGTAATTTCTCACTAATAGTGCATGGCATCCTTTCCTCCTGTGGTGTCAAGCTCGTCGATGTGCCACCGAGGATCTGGGAGGCTCTTCGGCTTGCAGGATTTTCTCCTAGTTCTGTGTCACCTAGTCTCACCCGTAACCACATTCGGATTCAGAGTGGAAGTTATATGAGCATTGATGCCCACAGTAAGTATGAGCTTCTCAGATACTGCCTCACAGATCAACAGTATTCAGATCTTCAGGGACTCTTTCTGCTTCCACTAGCCAATGGTAGGTTTGTGCAGTTCACATCGGTTGGCTTGTACAATTCTAGCCAGTACCACTATCTTTGCAGCAGAGACTATCCACAAGATTTACTTCCCAATTTAACTGTCCGGTTAGTAAATTTGCATCAAAATGACTCAGACTTGCAAACCAAGCTGCTATCTGTGGCTTCCTCCCAAAGAACCCAGCTTCGCAGCCTGGATACCCAAGCAGTGGCTCAGCTCCTTCCAGACTGCTTTCCTCAAGAATGGTGTTCTTGTCAGACTGTTTCTCTCCCTCATCCCTTCTTCCCGTCTGAATGGTTTGAAACATTTTGGAGGTGGGTAAGAACTCGAGATCTCCGCACGTTTGCTGGGAAACTGTTACTTCCTGTGGTATCTTCTAAACAAAGTGGATTTGATGTCACAACTCGGGCCCTTAGTAGCGTCCTCGCTACGCTCGGACGCTACAGCCTCGGGCCCTCGGGTTTCTAAATCACGTAGATCCCATGGACTCGATGTCTAACTATTATTTATTGCACAGGCAGTTCCTTTATGTTCACACAAGTCATGACACAACTTAATAGTGACAATACTGGAGGTACTGGCTGAATACTGAGTAGCATGTGCCCAGTGTACCCTCCATGCAAAGCATGGAAACCTTTTTGCTATTACTCAGGTTGCACTCCTTCGGTTGTCTTGCCTTTACCAGTATCAGTAGCAGTGACAGAACAGTTTCTTTGAGCCTTAACAGCATTACATTTGTCAATCATTTGCTATGGTTTTATCCAAAAACAGGTATAATATTTTTCTGCAGACCTCCCAGTGATCATCAGTGGGAATAAGCTTGCCTATCTTGAGCCACAAGAGAAGGTATGGAAGAGAGAATCGGGTCAGTGGTTTGATATTTCTCCCATGCTATACACTACTGCTCAATAGAGCCAAGGACTTCCTAACACCAAAGGACTACTACAGTGCATGGCCAGAAGTGAGTAGTGTCCAGTACAGTAACTGGAAGGATCTCTTGCTTCCCTTGTTTCGTGTCCTCATGAGTGAGCCAGTTGTCTGGACAGAGAGATTGGACACTAAGGTAGGGAGGTGGATTGTGCCTAGTGAGGGAGTGTTTGTCCCACGGGAAGATAATTTCTCACTAATAGTGCATGGCATCCTTTCATCCTGTGGTGTCAAGCTCATCGATGTGCCACCAAGGATCTGGGAGGCTCTTCGGCTTGCAGGATTTTCTCCTAGTTCTGTGTCACCTAGTCTCACCCGTAACCACATTCGGATTCAGAGTGGAAGTTATATGAGCATTGATGTCCACAGTAAGTATGAGCTTCTCAGATACTGTCTCACAGATCAACAGTATTCAGATCTTCAGGGACTCTTTCTGCTTCCACTAGCTGATGGTAGGTTTGTGCAGTTCACATCGGTTGGCTTGTACAATTCTAGCCAGTACCGCTATCTTTGCAGCAGAGACTATCCACGAGATTTGCTTCCCAACTTAAATGACCGATTAGTAAATTGGCATAAAAATGACTCAGACCTGCAAACCAAGCTGCTAGCTGTAGCTTCTTCCCAAAGAACCCAGCTTCGAAACCTGGACACTCAAGCAGTGGCTCAGCTCCTTCCAGACTGCTTTCCTCAAGAATGGCGTTCTTGCCAGACTGTTTCTCTCCCACATCCCTTCTTCCCGTCTGAATGGTTTGAAACATTTTGGGGGTGGATAAGAACTCGAGATCTCCGCACGTTTGCTGGGAAACTGTTACTTCCTGTGTTATCTTCCAAACAAAGTGGATTTGATATCACAACGCTTACAGGTAATTCACCTGTTCTACTATTCTTTGAGCAATGTTCAACCGACTTTCTTCAAGCTCTAACTAAGTTGCAGGTCCGCTATACGAACAAAAGTGAGTTCCCCTACTTGTATCACAAGTACCTACCCTCCTACGTGAACGAACCATCGCCATCTGGCATTTTGACAGCAGTTGCTAATGCTCATCAAAGGAACATAACTGAAATCCAGACAGTTAAACTCTCACCAAGTGAAGCATCTATCATCCAGGTGTATCTCTCAACTCGGCTGTTTTATCCTAACAGTACACAGCAAAAAGCCCTTTCAAGCCTTCCAGTCCTTAGTGCTCTAAACCAAGATAAGCTTTACTCAGCAAACGAAGCTGCTCATTCAACTTGGAACCGTATAATAGTGATGGAACCAGAGGGCTTTGATATTAACCACAGGTGTCTTCCAAGAAATCTTGTCATTCTTTCACGAACACAAAACCAAAGTGCCTTTTTGAGCTCCATACCTGGGATACAGAAACCAACCAAGCTGGAGTTCATTCTCAAAATCCTCTTTCCCATGATCCAAAACAAGGCATACCCAGACCATCAAATTGACAGCCTGATGGAGCTAGTGCTCCAGTTGCTTCCATTGCTCACTCGAGACTCTACCAAGCTCAAGTCTGAACTATGTACTCTACCATTCCTTAAAACTGCCTCTAGTATACGTAAATCACCTTCTGAGCTTTTTGACCCTTCACAGCATAATCTAAAAGAGCTCTACCAAGGTAAGCCAGTATTCCCTACTCATCCATTTGACCAACAAGAATACAAATACTCCCTTCTTGGCTGTGGATTGCGTCAGTCAGTCAGTGCCAAAGAAATTGTGGAAATTATTCAATCTATCGCCGCTTCATCAGCAAGCTCTCCGCAGAAGGTGGACAGTGCAAGATTTTCAAGAGCAAAAGCAGTCCTCAAGTATTTAGGCTCACACGATGCAATCCTCAATGAAATGGTGCCGTACTCCACCATGAAGCAAGTGCTTCTAAACTTGGCCTCACAGTACAGCTGGCTTCCAGTTCTCTCTCTTCCTCCTGACGACTACCCAGAGTGCTTGTCATGGAAAGGTAGCACTTGTACTTCCCACCTCACATCTCTCCACAATTCTGTGCTCTTTCCGGACCATGTCAATAGGGAACAGCTTCCCACTATAACAGGCTCACAAGTGTATGTAGTGGACTGCTCTCCATCCCAACAACTTTCCAACATTTTCCCCAGAACACGGACAGAGCTTGATCATGTCTTGATGCATTTTCAGCAAGTCATTGATCACTATGAGGACATTGATCAGGATCAACTAAACAAAATTGTCCACATAATATACAGATACCTGTACACCCATCGAGGTAGCCTGACTCCTGCCTCATGGTCGAGAATTCCCCAGTGGATCTGGATAAAGAGGGATTGCACTTTTGTCGCTCCCAGTGTTGTTGCACTCAAACAGAACTCCAACTTCCGCCAAAACCTGGAGCCTTACATCTATGTACTACCAGATGACTTACAGCAGTTTTCACAATTGTTTATCAAATTTGGTGTCATGGACTATGTCACTCAGTCACAGATTGTTTCAGTTCTTGAGGTGATCAAAGACACAGACAGTCGATGGTTCAAGGCCACAGAAACATGGAGTACAGTCATGAGCATCCTTAACTGGCTTACTGATAGTGGAGATAAAGTAGTGGAACTCAGTGGTGAAGATTTATATGTTCCCGTTGAGTCTGATTCTGAACTCCCACAGCTAATGGAAGCCAGTGAAGTGGTCTACACTGACAATGCCTTCTTAAAGGAATTCCTGGCCTCATCTGATCAAGAAGAACAAGAGTATACATTTGTACACCATCGCATTCATCCCCACTTGGCTCACTGCCTTGGACTTATGCCTCTTACTAAACACTTGAACATTGCTGAAGATACCTTTGAAGATGCTGGCCAATATGAAACACTCACACAAAGGCTGAAAAACATCATGCGAGAGTATGATGGTGGTCTTACAATTGTTAAGGAACTCATTCAAAATGCCGATGATGCCGAGGCTACGGTAATCAATATTTGCTACGATGCCCGTACACATGACATCCCACCGAAACGTCTTCTATATCCAGGAATGGTAGAGTGCCATGGACCAGCTCTGATTGTCCACAATGATGCCAGTTTTACAGATGAAGACTTTCAAAATATACAAAAGTTAGCAGCAGCTACAAAAGAAGACAAGCCACTAAAGATTGGTAAGTTTGGTGTGGGCTTCTGTTCCGTTTACCACATAACTGATGTCCCTTCATTTGTGAGCCATGACTCAATGTGCATATTTGACCCAACATTACAGCATCTTAAAAAGGAAATTAAAAACCCTGCAAGGCTGGGAAAGAAGGTGAAGTTCACTGAAAGAATTGTGACGTCCTCCCAGCAGCTTATGCCCTTTGCTGGTTTGTATAACTTTGATCCAAAGAAGTGTTATAATGGGACTATATTTCGATTCCCATTCCGAACGTCTAGCAGTGAAATCAGTGGTATCATATACAATGAGAGTATGATCACAAAGTTCAAAGAGAATATCCAGACTTCTGGCTCTAAATTACTTCTTTTCTCGCAACATGTGAAACGATTAACATTCAGCTGTATCAGTGATGGGAAGTCATCTCCTGAAGTCCTAGTGGACATACGAAGGGAAAACAGTACTCTTGAAGAGGTTATCGTCTTACACAGCACCCTGCATAATCCTTCACATGAAAGATATGAACAATGGCTCGTGTCTTCCCACACTGATACCATAACTTTCAATCTCACAGAGAAGTATGCAACTGCCGCAGTGGCCTGCCAGCTCGAATGTCCCAATAGTGATTCGCCCTCAGAGAAGGAGACAGTCTACACCCCAGTACCCATCACAGGGGAGGTCTTCTGTTTCCTTCCACTCACACTACACATTGGACTCCCAGTGCATGTGAGTGCTAACTTTGCTGTGATGAGCAATCGAAAAGGAATCCGTTCCTCCGATGAAGAATCATACACCGACAGTTGCAGAAATGATATCCAGTGGAATGTTGACCTATTGAAAGAGGTCATTCCTAGGGCATATCTCAAACTGCTAACATCTCTTCAACAGATGTGCTCAGACCAGAATATTAAAGAAAATAAGTACCTATTTTTTAGCCTATGGCCTCTGCAAAAGTATTTAAAGGCACACAATCCTTGGGATCATCTTATTGCTCCACTGTATGAGTCCATCTGCCCCAGTAGCCTGTTCTACTCCACGTCTCTGTCACAGTGGCAGACTTTGGCTGAGAGTAAGATCCTTTCTCCTGGTATTCTTTGCCAGTCAACTGGTCAGTCTACACCTGACTGTGTCCTGAAAATAGTCAAACAGTTTCAGTTACCTGTTGTTGAACTCCCCCCTTCTTACCAGGAACATATTCCATGTGAAAAGCTTGATAGTTCAATAATCGATGAAGAGCAGTTCCTTAAGCTTTTCTTTGAAAGCATTCAATCTCTTGAATCTGGTGATTTGGTGCACATTCGGAATGAGGTCCTCAAGTGTCTACTTCAAGCATTTGCTGTTGCATCAGAAATACCCACAAAACAAAGAGATTATATTCGAGGGTATCTCCAAGATAATGCATGTATTCCTTGCTCGCCAGATGGCCAGTCACTGAAACATTCTACTGAGACTATTGACCCAAAAGCACCATTTGCAGAGTTGTATGATCCAAGTGACAGTGCCTTTCCCTTGCAAGAGTTAAGTGACAGCCAAATGATCCATGGTGCTCTGATTCGACTTGGGATGATTAGCAGCTCCATGCCCTGGTCCATGCTGATAGAGAGAGCCAGATCAATTTGGGATCAGTATTCCATAGACAAACACAAGGCACTCAAAAGAGTTAAACTGATATTAGAGTGTACAGACACTAATCTGTTAAATTCACAGCAATCTGTACTTAGTTTAGAGTTTGACCTGCCACCTCAACAATCAAGAGAGCTGTCTACCATCAAGTTCCTACCTGTAATGCAGAAGCCTTTTCAATACTCACTGCAGTGGTGTGGGGAAGGTACAGACCTGTTGAGTCCCGAAGAACTGCTCAGATATTCAGAACGTAACACTCTCTTAGTCGGGTCACAGCTACCAATTGTATGTGAACTGACTCCTAGCAAGGGTGGATGTGGGGGCATATCACACACAATACAAACAACACTGGAAATTGAAACTACTCCAAACTATAACCAGGTTTTTGAACATCTCTGTCATTTAATTGAAGTATTTAGCTCCCAACATCCCGGTACTCCCACATCCACTACTCCAGCCATTAAGTGTGAATGGGTTGATAGATCTTGTTCTGAGATATACAATTTTTTTGAATCTCAGTTGTCAGACAAAAAGATTGCCCCAGGTGACCTAACTGAGCTCCAACATAAGCCCTGTGTGTGGAGTGGCAAGCAATTTGTATTGCCCAGTGCAGTCGCAGAGAAGTGGGAACATAACGGTCCTTACCTCTTCCGTGTTCCACCTACTCTGAGATACAAAACTAACTTAATTGCAGCTCTTGGTATCAAGAAGGAATTTGGAGCTGAGGACTTCCTATGTACCCTACAGAGAATACAGGAAGCCTTCAGCACTGAGCCAGTAGATGGTGAGTGTCGACGGATACTGCTTAACATCATCCAAAGTTTGGACCAAGCTATTAATGAAACAGAGCCATTGAGCCAAACCTATTTCCTCCCAGACAACTCTCTTGTGATGCATGAGGCTAAAACATTAGTTTTCAACGATACTCCATGGTGTGAGGCTGATGCAGAATGGGTGATTGTGCATAATTTAATAGCACGGAACACAGCACTGAAACTTGGTGTTAAGTCAGTTCTAAGCAAACTACTCCAGAAGTGTGAATCTGATCATCAGTATTTTGAAGGCGTGGGATTTGGTCAAAGGGAGGCTCTTACACAGAGGATCCAAAACATTCTGAGAGAATACCCTTTTGATGTTACTGTCTTAAAAGAGCTCCTCCAAAATTCTGACAATGCTAAAGCGACAAAATTTCATGTTATTCTTGATATGCGGCAGCACGGCACAGCGAGTTTGCCAACTGATAATTGGAAAGACCTCCATGGTCCTGCACTGCTCGTGTGGAATGACAGTGTCTTCAGTAAAGATGACTTCAGGGGCATCCAGCGACTTGGGCTTGGCAACAACAGAACAGATGCAGAATCCATTGGCATGTTTGGCATTGGTTTCAATGTGGTGTACCACCTTACTGACTGCCCCAGTTTCATTTCAAATGGAACCACTCTGTGTGTCTTGGACCCTCACTGTCGCTATGTCCCTGGAACTAATGAGTTCTGTCCAGGAAGGAGATATGACAACTTGGATGAAAGATTTTGGAGCAATTGGGCAGATCTTAAGCCAGCCTACCTGCAGGATGGAAACTGGCCTGAAGAATTGAAAGGGGGTTCCTTGTTCCGATTTCCTCTTCGTTCCACTTCTAAATTAGTGATGAACTCAGAGATAGTAGGTAGCGAGTCAAGGGCTGGTTATGACCAGGACCAGTCACGGAGCCCCTTAACAAAATATGTAATGGAAGACCATTTAAAGGAATGGATCCCTCAGATGCAGCATGCACTTTTATTCTTGAACCACGTGACTGAACTCAAATTTTTTGTCATTAAAGACAGCTCCGGGCGTATGCCTGAAATGCAGCTTACTAAGTGCTTTGAAGTGAGTATTAGCCAAACTGCAAGAGAAAGCCGTGCTCAACTTCATGCCATGGTCAGAGATTTTAAAGGACAAGGGAGCAAAATCCATACTGTCATGTATCCCCTCACAATCACTGAAAAGTCCTCTGCCATGGAACCTGGCACAAGTCAGATTTGGATCATCCAACAAGGAGTGGGGGACTCAATGAAGCAAGACCAGCAGTGGATGTACAGTCCTCAGATCAAACCAAAGCATGGCATTGCTGCTCATATAGATCTAAAATCAGACACTGTAGAAGCTGAACTCTTGTCTGGAGCAGTATTCTGCTTCTTGCCTCTTCCCATTACTTCAAGACTTCCAGTACATGTGAATGGTAATTTTGTACTTGATGCTACTCGGAGAAACTTGTGGCATGCTACAAATCCTGATGATCCCGATGACCGAATGAAATGGAACCTCATGCTGATTGAAGCCATTGCTTCCTCATATACCGAGTTTCTAGTTGATGCCCGACAGTTTTATGTCAAGTCAAGTGCCTATGATTCAGGAACACAACTACGGAATGATATTCAGCGCTACTACAATGCTTTCCCAACATGGCTGAGCCTTCAAAGAGAGCAGAAACCTCCAGAGGGTATCTTTCTGGACCTTGCAAAGATGGTTTACATGAAACTTGCTGAGCAAAATAAAACTATTTTAGCTAGTATCAAGAAGTTTGAAAATAGTGATACATCTACATCTTCTGCTGGCAGTAAGATATTTACTGTTGAGTGGCACCCTCTGCTGAACAAAGACAGTCCTTCAAAGCAAGGATATTTCTGGAATCCATCTATTGAAGAAAGAGCACTAGCTCCTATTCTGGACAGACTTGGAATGAATGTTGTTGCTGCACCATTGAGAATACAGAGTCACTTTGCAAATCTGGAAACTAAAGTGGAGTTACCAATAGCTTCAAGACAAAGTGTGTACAAATATTACAGTAGTTTTTACCAGCAGGTGTCTGAGACAGATTTTCCATGCCATGTGAGAAACACAGCTTTTCAGTCCACAGACAATTTTAAGGAGTTCACAGAATACCTTCTTGTGCCCAAGTCAGAGCCCACAGCTATACCTACAGTTAGATTTATACCTGGGTCTAAGGTATTCCCTGAGCCTCCATTTGGCCTGCCACTTCTCCTGACTGCTGATGAGCAGCTTCGGAAGTTTGATGAGCAAAACAAGGTCATTAAATCAGGATATGTTCGACTTTTCCCCAAATGTCAAGAGAGCTTTCTTCATCCTGACATGCTCAATATGAACTATGTTGCTGCTTACTTCCTGGAACCATCTGCAGATAACTGGAGCCTCATATTCAGCATTCTATCTGCAACATTTCCTGCATCTCTTAGGGCACAAATGGTGCAGAATGCCAACCAACACATTAATCTACAACTTGAGCTAAAGCCCCTCTGGCGATGCCTTTCATCTGACCCAGTCTTCCAGAAGCACTTGGAAGAGAGTGTGAGAATCTGGGCTCTACTGCCATCCACTGATGATCGGTTGTTCTCCATCCGGTCAAATGACCAATTACTCCCTTTAGGCATCTTCTCAGAGCTCGTGAGTCCATTGCGTCCGATTGTTTCAGTGTTACAGAAAGCTGGGATGCCGTTCCTTGACACCAATATTACTGGGCTGTACATCACTAAGAAAGGACAATACGCCAAGCAATTCTGTCCCAAACTATCTGATTATGCCAGAGTCCTCACTAACCTGTTCTGGCTATATCAAGAAGGAACTCTAGCACCATTCCTGGCCTCACGTGACATTGACAAAAATATCAAACTACTCTTTGAGTATTTTGGAAACATTCACTTTGCTTATGATTCTAAAAGCTTGCAGAATATTAAATCAATACCACTTTTCAAGAATACTGATGGGAACCTCTGCACACTTCTTGGCAAGGTGTATGTTTGGCCAGGCAGCATATGTCAGGCTGGGTGTGAGAAGTGGGTGAAGGAGGCAAATGTTGTGTTCCTGAAAAGGGGTGATATATGGACCAAGCTTGGGTCAGCATCAGTTCTCGGGATACGGGACTTGACAACTCTGCAGGTCTACACTCAGTACGTTTTCCCTCACTTCCAGCTTTTTAGTGATGAAGGGCGGCTCAAACAACTACATCACATCAGAGATACATTATATGAGGATGCTTACAGAGAAAGTGAGTCAAAAAGTAAATATGCACGTGAGAATAGGTATATTGCTATTCAGTTCATTTCTGCATTAAAAGCCCTCCCATGCCTGAAACACGATGATACCCTCAAACCCGTAAGTTACTTCTGTGATCCTGATGTTGAAATTTTTCCCACCTTCCAAGCATCCTTCCACTTTCCCCCTAAACAGCTATCCACTCCACAATGGCTACAGTTCTTTTGCAAAATTGGATTACGAACCAAAGTTACTCAAGATGAATTCATCCAGTTCTGTCACAAGGTATCATCTGGAGACCACAGAGAGCTTCAAAGAGCATCTTCAGTTTTAGTGAAGTATCTTTTTGGTGCTGAAGACTGGTACAGTGACTTAATCTTTCTGCATCAAATTTCAGTAATTTCATTTGTCTGCACCGAAGCACTGTCAGATTTGAGTTGGATACAGCCAACATGCCCAGCAGAAAATAAGATACAGTTAGACAGTACAACCATCGACATGACTAAGCTCTGTGGTGCAGCACTCTTTGAGCAATCGAGACTGGTTTGGACTGTGAAGCCTGTTGTGAGACTTCCTTCTCTTAATTATTTTTCAATTATGGCTGATGTAAAAGACAGTTTCTACAAAGCCCTTGGAGTAATTACAATCCCCAGCCCAGAAAATGTGATTCACAATATCCTCAACATCTCCCAGACACGTTTCTCCCACTTCAGCCTTTTTGATAACTACCCAACCAATTGCGAGATGCCTAAAAAAGCCCACTCCATGCAGACATCGACCAGTGAGCACTTGCTGCTGGAAGTTCTGCAAAGCAACTTTGAATTTCTCATGAAAAGTGAAAACTACTCAGAAAGTAGCTTAAAACAGCTCACAAATTGTGCTTGCATCCCAGTATGCTCACAAGGTAGCACTACTGGCATCAGAAGGCCAGTCCTTGTGATGCCCCTGCAGGTCATTGCTTCCAGTGCTGAAGAAGTTGGAAGGTTTCGGCCTTTCATCAATCCTCTCCCCAGTTGCTTATATTCTGTTATTCCAAGTGTCCCCTCGGTGTTGGGAGTAGATACTAGCATTCAACTCTATCACATCAGAATTGCACTTGAAACAGCACACAAGTGCATTCAGCAACCTCTTGATCCAAATATTAAAGATACAATTCAAAGTCTACTCAGAAAACTACATAGCCTTTTGCAAGATACTGATTCAAGTACACTTCCCAAAAGCGTTGGAGCACTACAGCCACTGTACCTACCAAATGCCGAACACAAGCTAGTTGACAGCACCTTACTACTCTTTAATGACAGGACTCACTACCAGTACAGCCGCTTTAATAATCTATGGAACTCACCATATACCCTATTTTCTCTGTTAACCCAAAATTGGTATGGAATTGGATTCTCTGAGAAGGCATTCTGTCAAAACCTGCCTCCTGAGGTCTCACCCAAAGCCCTCTCTACATGTATTGATGAAGTGCTTAATACGAAATGCACCACAGAATGTGAACATCAGTCACCATATGCAAAGAAGCTTAAGGCATGCTTTGCTTTCCGTAACTTTGTTCGTGTAGTCTCTGCAATGCTCCAGTATGAAAGTAGTTCTGTTGATAAAAAAATGTGTGCTGAGTTTAGGGCTTCACTTGAGTGGTTCCTCACAAAAGTGGAAGTCATTACAGTGGAAAACCTCCATGCTGACATCATACTAAAAATTACACATCCACCACAGAATATTGGAACAGCAAAAGTAGACTTCTTGCTTCAGAAGAAGGTCTGTTCCTTTCTTTTGTACATTGATGCAAATGTAACTCTCACTCTGGGTCTGCAGTCCTTCAAAGCACTTCTAAATTCCATGCTTCTACATGTGGCCCAAAGAAGTGAAATTGATATCAAAAAGCTTGAGGAAGCTGAATTCGCTATCTGCTTGATTCTGAAGGCAGAATCTGAAGAAGAACTGTACAAACATCTTGAGGACCTACAAGTGCCCATTGATGACACTGACATTGAAGGCGAATTTTTCAATCCAAACCTCGAACCCAAACTTGGTGAACCCATTCCAGATAGCCGGCTCAACCGACTAAATGCAGATGTCTGTAACAGAGATGGGTTATTTGAGGATGATCACAGAGAAAGTGAGTCAAAAGTCAATATGCATGTGAAAAGAGGTATAATATACGTATAAATTAAAGTAAAAAAAAATACCCTATAACATTCATAGTTAAAATAGACAATGGTACAACTCACACACTGGCATATTTTTATTTCTCAGCATTTTCCAAACACCGACAGTCATACTAACCAGGTACCATCTGATCAAATGTCTAAACTAACTGCATATGTCTTCATTACTTCTATAGGACCTGGTGCTGGATTCACTGATACCCTGACTATTCCAAATTTAAGTGACTTAACAATGGCCCTTTGTAGTAGAGTAGCTGACAAATGGAAGCGCCTTGGCGTTTATCTTAGACTACCAAAGGCTGCTTTGGATACAATTAACCGTGAAAACTCAGAGGACTGTTTAGTGGAAATGCTTGACTGCTGGCTAAAGCAAGTAAACCCTCCCCCTTCTTGGGCTACCATTATTGAAGCCATTGAAGTATTAGGTGACATGCAACTTGCAGCGGAGCTGAAAACTAAATATTGTACTGGCAGCCAGTGACCATTACTGGCTTGCTAACTACAAACAAGCATTGCTTCTTGGTAGGTGTATCGATATTAGCTAGTCATTGATTGTATGTGTGTAACTGCTTCTTGAGAGGGCAAAGAAAAAATTGGTCCAGCTGGGAACCCAGGCGTTTCTGAATACCAGTCAGATGCTATTACATTAACCATTGCATGGCACTGAGCTACTGCAGCTCCTGAGCAGAGGATCGAGGGGTAGATAAACTTTATACAGCTACTAAACTTAGCTTGGGCTGTATACAATGTATGATTTTTGAAGACTATAATTATAGGCTATAGCTAGTTTTAACATTGCTTTGAAACAGTGATAGAAGCTGTTAGTCGAGTATACTGATGGTATACAGACATGGCAGTGTACAATGGAGGGCATAAAAGCTGTATATTATAGTCATACAACAATGCATGATGAACAGCCACATAGTGCAGGCCAGCTCATTCCTCCTTAGGAGAGTCCCTGAGTCCCAGCTCAATCAGGAGGGCCTTCTCCATAGCCAAGTACGCTTCATAGTCCTGGGTGTGTGTGGCACAGAGGGAAGTAGCTAGAACAGGAACAAGCCTTGAGTGCACAAACTAGCTAATAGTACGGAAAGAGTGACTGATCTTCTTGGCACGTTTCTCCCAGTTATCTGCTTCGAGTTCCTTTGGAGCACTCTCTTCCTGCAACACAAGAGTAACTTTCACCGAATCAAGTGTTTAGCTACTATGAAACCAGTATAACACTCTTATCAAAACACAGGAACTTATGATCCCAGGCAAGGTTATGACTATAGTTGGGTCGTTGGCCTCTGTGATGATTGCATGAGCCCACATCTCTATAAGTAGATAGTGCATAGATGGCTGGTCTCACTTGTTCCTGATTCCTAGTATCCAGGAGAGCCTTTCTCTCCCTTTCTCTCACAACTGCTCTCTCAGCTGCAAATTCCATTCTCTTCAGCTCCTGGTCGAAGAATGCCTCCATAATGGAGACCTGAAGATAGGGGGAAGATCTATGGTTGGACCAAGTAATGACCTTATATGTACATGTAGGATCCACGGGACAGTACTTGTGGCTTTGGACTTAAGAAATAGCTCTGATCCCTGGGCTGTACATGTAGTGTGCACACCTCATTGGTGGAGGGATGGCTGAGGCTCCAGGGCACTTCCAGAATGTACAGGGTTCCTCCACTGTCCCTAACAGCCAGCATCAGCTTTTTCGCTGTAAGGAGGGCAGAGACAGAACGCAGCTACTATACGAGTCAATCATCCTACAGCTAGCTAAGGAGGAGGCAGCTAAGAATGGCAAACAGACTTCAGCCTAGTAAGCTGTTTAGTGACAAAATTTCACAACAAACAAATTACACACATCCACTGGGATAAGAGGAATTCAGTACACTACTAAACTGGTACTATGCCTCAGAAACTGAAGTGGGTACATGTTAATTGCTAGTGTCTATGCCACGTACAAGTGAGTGGCCAGGGGACCACTGCTGTGATGAACATGGAGGACACGTTCTGTGCTAGTGAGGGTTCATGTGACCTGCAGTGAGGGTGAGAATGTGATCTGTGGCCAATGAGTGAGTCGTGTGAGCTAGACACTCTGGTCGGGTAAAGTTATTGTATTTATGGTCGGAAACATGCAGTATGCCATATACGGAGTTTTACAGTTGTATCCACTAAACTACCTATTGCTTGCAGCACAAAGCATGGGGTAGCTTGTGTGGGTGTGGGGGTTGGGGAACCTGGCCATGGGATGAGACTAGACGAATTATAATTAAGTCCAACATCACCGTTAACGTTATGATTCAATATTATTATGGTTGAGCTATACAATTGACAGACAGCTAGGAATATACTCCTTTTAGGCTCCTCCCCCTCCATGACAAGATAAGACCACAATTACGATTTTTATATTAGTACTCAACAGACTCATGTACAGTATAATACACAGAGAAATGCAAAAGTAAACACTACACCCGAGCCAAAAAGAAAAAAATTCATGTAAAAAAAAAATAAAAAAGAGAAAGAGTGCTCCCGCCCGCATTCGAACACACGACCTCACGCACTATGCGCAAGGACTTTACCACTAGACCAGATACATACATAGGTATTATAAAGGCTTATAAACAAATGTGGTATGCGCAAGGACTTTACCACTAGACCAGATACATACATAGGTATTATAAAGGCTTATAAACAAATGTGGTTTTTCGGCTACACTCAGTACATTTTCCCTCACTTCCAGCTTTTTAGTGATGAAGAGCGGCTCAAACACCTACAGCACATCAGAGATGGACTGTTCAATGACACCGAGAGAGAGAGTAAATCAACAAGCACATTGTCAGAAGCAGTGAACAGGAGGTCTATTGCTATTCAGTTCATTACTGCATTGAAAGCCCTCCCATGCTTGATGCATGACGGTACGCTCAAACCCATAAGTGACTTCAGTGATCCTGATGTTGAAATCTTCCCCACTTTCTAAGCATCCTTCCTCTTCCCCCCAGAGCAGCTGTCTGCTCCACAATGGTTAACATTCTTTCGTAAGATTGGACTGCGAACCAAAGTTACCAAGAAGGAATTCATCCAGTTTTGTCACAAGGTATCATCTGGAGACCACAAAAAGCTTCGAAAAGCATCTTCAGTTTTAGTAAAGTATCTTTTTGGTGCTGAAGACTGGTATAGAGACTTTACCTTTCTGCGTCAAATTTCAGTAATTGCATTTATCTGCACCGAAGTGCTGTCAGATTTGAATGGGATACAACCCATGCACATACCCAGCAGAAAATCGGATACAGTTAGGCAGTACAACCATTAACGTGACTAAGCTCTGTGGTGCAGCACTCTCTGAGCAATCGAGACTGGTTTGGACTGTGAAGCCTGTTGTGAGACTTCCTTACTTTTCAATCTTGTCTGGTGTAAAAGAGGACTTCTACCAAGCCCTGGGAGTAATTAGAATTCCCAACCCAGAAGATGTGATTCACAATATCCTCAACGTCTCCCGAACACGTTTCTCCCGCTTTAATCTTTTTGATAAGTACACACCTGATTGCCAGACACAGAAAGAAGCCTATACATCAACCAGTGATCACTTGCTGCCGGATGTTCTGCAAAGCAACTTTGAATTTCTCATGAAAAGTAAAAACTGCCCAGAAAGTAGCTTAAAACAGCTCACAAATAGTGCTTGCATCCCAGTATGCTCACAAGGTAACACTACTGGCATCAGAAAGCCAGTCCTTGTGATGCCCCTGCAGGTTACTGCCTCCAGAAGTGAAGAAGTTGAAAGTTTTCGACCTTTCATCAATCCTCTCGCTATTTGCTTGTACTCTGTTCTTCCGAGAGTTCTCTCAGTGTTGGGAGTGGAAAACAGCATTCAACTCAGTCACATCAGAGTTGCACTTGAAACAGCACACAAGTGCATTCAACCTCTTGATCCAAATACCAAATCCACAGTTAAAAGTTTACTCAGAAAATTGCATAACCTGCTAGCGCTGCGAGACACTGATTCGAGTACACTTTCCAAAACTATTGGAGCATTACAGCCACTGTACCTACCAAACGCCGAGCACAAGCTAGTTGACAGCACCTTACTACTCTTTAATGACAGGACTCACTACAAGCACAACAGGTTTAATCTATCAAGCTCACCATATTCCCTGTTTTCCCTGTTAGCTGAAAGAGTATTTGAATTCAAGAATGCATTCTGTCAAAGCTTGCCTTCTGAGGTCTCACCCAAAGCCCTCTCTGCCTGAAGTACTTAACATGGAGTGTGCCAATAAATGTGAGGAACAGTCACCATATGCAATGAAGCTTAAGAGAGCTTTTGCTTTTCCAAACATTGCTACTGTAGCCTCTGCAATGCTCCGGTATGGAAGTAGCTCTGTTGATAAAAAAAAGTGTGTGCTGAGTTCAAGGTTGCACTGGAGTGGTTCCTGAAGAACTTAGAGGTTACAATGGATAATCTCCATGCTGACATCATACTGAAAATTACAGAGCCACCACAGAATGTTGGGACAGCAAAAGTGGAGTTTTTACTTCAAAAAAATGAAACTTTACTTTGTTTGTACATTGATGCAAATGTAACTTTCACTCTGAGTCCGCGTTCCTTCGAAGCACTCGTAAATTTCATTGTGTTACACGTGGCCCAAAGAAGTGGAATTGATATCAAAAAACTTGAGGAAGCTGAATCAGCTATTGGCATCATCCTGAAGGCAGAATCTGAAGTAGAACTGTTCAAGCATCTTGAGGACGTACAGGTGTCCATGATGGCATTGACATTGAAGGTATCGATGAATCCTTCAATCCAAATCTTGAACCCAAACTTGGTGATCCCATCCCAGAAAGCTGGCTCCACCGACTAGATGCGGATATCTACAATATTTTCCGACCACAGGAATGGGTTGGCTATGAGGAAAGAGAAGGTCACATTGTGTTTGCTATTGTGATTCACCGAATATTGGAACTAGAGCAGCAGTCTGACCAACCTGATCTGACTGACCAATACCGCATACGCACAAACCCCGAAGATCAAGAAGGGAAAGTTGTGAGTGTTCTTGAGCTGTACAAGTTTCTTCGTTCAGTTGAATTGAAGAACAATCCAGACGGAAGTCAAACCCTGAGTGTATTTGACCCTGACAGTGAAGTTTCCCAAATGAGGCAATCCCTTCATGCCAATGATCTAAATGCAATCAAAAGGCAAATCTGTGAGGAACTCAAGCGTATCTGCCTGAAGGCCAAAAGAGGAAAGTGATCAAAAGGCTCTACCTCAAGTGGCACCCTGACAAGAACCCCCATCCCCTGGCCACAAAGGCCTTCCAGTACCTCCAGCGACAGATTGAGTGACTTGAAGCAGGTAGGCCACTTGAAGAACCAGATCAGGAGGAAGACACCACACCATATGAACCCTCTCCCCGATGGAGGGGTTGGTATAGCACATGGGACTCATGGGCCGGCAGAGCACATCGTGCCAGAGGTAGAGAGCGACATTATCATTCCTCACGTGGTGACTATTCAAGAGGGTCTGGCTATTCAGGAGGGGCTGGCTATTCAGGAAGATCTACATTTAGATTTACATTTGCAGCTAGACCTAGCTATCCCACAGCCAGAAACAGGAAGAGTATGGTTGAAACAGGCTGAAGCTGATATGAAAGCCCTCAGGGTTGCTCTAGCCAAGGTCAACACAGACCGAGCGCTCTGCTGCCACGTCTGCTTCCTTGTACACGAAGTCGCAGAAAAAGCCCTGAAGGCGGGGATGTACACTGCTCCACCCTGACAGCTTGCAACACCATGATATTATAAGCCATGCTGGTGCTCTTGAGCAAGAAAGAAGACATCTCACAGCTGGACTACAACAGCGTGCTCGAGCCTTAGAGAAACCTGGCTACAAGCTGAAGACGCGCTTCCCTGACCAGCATGTGCCGCTTGCCATCCCGGCCGAGCAGTTTGATCCTGACCAGGCCAGAAAAGCTGCCGCTTATGCTGACGAGATCTTGGGCATGATGAGGCAAGTAGCTGAAGAATCGTGAAGAAATAAACTCATGCTAGATTATCTTTTGCATAGTAATGGTAGGATTGAAGACTGTAAAATTATTATAGGCTATAGTTAGTACTTTGAAACTCTTATCGAAGTGGCTAGAGAGCTGGTAAATTCAACGGTTGAGTTTAGGAGGACGGGTTAGGGTTAGGGTTAGGGTTAGGGTAGGGCTAGGGTTTGGATAGGGCCTGTTAGGTTTAGGGCTAGCTGCATTGCATCAATACTGAGATACGTGCTAGTTCACGAGTGCGCATGCGCATACATCCCTGTATAAATTGTATATAGTTTACCGGCTCTCTAGCCACGTCGAACTCTTATTGAATGTGAACATTGTAGTCCATTATTTCTTTGATATTATGTATTAATAATTGGAGCTCTTATCTTAAGGTAGTATTTACATTTTCCCAGGCCATAGCAATTAGTTACTTCCTGATGAACAGACGTATGTTCGTCAGGCAGTAAAGAAAAGCGCATTTGATTGGCTCTACCTGTATGTAACCGATCACTACATTACGTAATGCATATTACACCTACTACATTACATAACACATTACGTATTGTAAATTGTCTGGAGCATGTGTACCTTAGGGTACAGCATAATACACCATGGCATTGCATGGTAGTGCATGGTATTATGTGGTATTGCATGATACCGCATGGTATTGCACGGTAGTGAATGGTATTGTACGGTATTACATGGTATACCTTATGGTATTGCATGGTATTACATGGTATTACATGGTACCTTATGGTACTGCATGGTATTGCATGGTATTACATGGTATTGCATGGTATTACATGGTATTACATGGTACCTTATGGTACTGCATGGTATTGCTTGATAGTACATGGTACTACATGGTATTACATGGTACCTCATGGTATTGCATGGTATTACATGGTATTACATGGTACTGCAAAGTATTGCATAGTATTTCATGGTATTGCATGGTATTGCACGGTTTACATGGTACTGCATGGTATTACATGGTACTGCATGGTATTGCATAGTACGTCATGGTATTGCATGGTACCACATGGTATTACATGGTACTGCATGGTATTGCATGATACAGGGTAGTGTATATATAGTAGTGATGGTATTACATGGTACTGCATAGTATTGCATAGTACTGCATGGTATTGCATGGTACCACATGGTATTACATGGTACTGCATGGTGTTGCATGATACTGCATGGTATTACATGGTACTGCATGGTATTGCATAGTACTTAATGGTATTGCATGGTACTGCATGGTATTGCATGGTACTGTATGGTATTACATGGTCCCACATGGTATTACATGGTACTGCATGGTGTTGCATAGTATTGCATGTTATTGCATGGTATTGTATGGTATTACATGGTACCACATGGTACTACATGGCACTACAGGGTATTGCATGGTACTACATGGTACTGCATGGTATTGCACGGTATGTCATGGTACCACATGATATTACATGGTACTGCATGTTATATGTGGTATTGCATGGTATTACATGGTACTGCATGTTATATGTGGTATTGCATGGTATTACATGGTACTGCATGGTATTGCATGATACAGGGTAGTGTATATATAGTAGTGATGGTATTACATGGTACTGCATAGTATTGCATAGTACTGCATGGTATTGCATGGTACCACATGGTATTACATGGTACTGCATGGTGTTGCATGATACTGCATGGTACTGCATGGTATTGCATAGTACTTAATGGTATTGCATGGTACTGCATGGTATTGCATGGTACTGTATGGTATTACATGGTCCCACATGGTATTACATGGTACTGCATGGTGTTGCATAGTATTGCATGTTATTGCATGGTATTGTATGGTATTACATGGTACCACATGGTACTACATGGCACTACAGGGTATTGCATGGTACTACATGGTACTGCATGGTATTGCACGGTATGTCATGGTACCACATGATATTACATGGTACTGCATGTTATATGTGGTATTGCATGGTATTACATGGTACTGCATGTTATATGTGGTATTGCATGGTATTACATGGTACTGCATGTTATATGTGGTATTGCGTGGTATTGTATAATACTGCTTGGGTACTGCATGGTATTACATAGCACTGCATGGTACTGTATGGTATTACAGGGTACTGAGTGGTATTGCAGGGTATTGCATGGTATTGTATGCACCATATGTATGTACAGTGTTTACAAGACATTAAGTAGCTATTTAGAAATCCAACTGATAAAGGTAGAGAACGCACTCTTCCAACTCCAGACCCACGCACCCTCCAAAAGAACTTAGACCAGTTTCTTCAAAAGTGGAAACATGCAGAAGTTGAGGTAGACGAATTTTGAATGAGAAAACCTTACATGAAATTGAGGCACTACGCATACTTATTTACAGAGGATCCCTCTCAAATATTCCACCCAAATGTGGTACCAACAGAAATGAAGCACGTGATCGTTTTATTCGACCCTTAGGGAAAGTACATCACGTGTATTCGATGTCCATGTTTAAAAGCAAATCGACAATGTTCAGACATCTGCCAATGCCAGAGGTGTAATAATCCACTATGTAATACCATGCAGTTCCATGTAATACCATGCAATACTATGCAATACCATGCAGTACCATGTACTATACCGTGCAATACCATGAGGTACCATGTAATACCATGTAATACCACGCAGTACCATGTAATACCGTGCAATACCATGCAGTACCATTGCAGTACCATGTAATACCATGTGGTACCATGTAATACCATGCAATACCATGCAATACCATGCAGTACCATGAAGTACCCTGTAGTACCATGCAATACCCTGTAGTACCATGTAGTACCATGTAATACCATACAATGCCATGCAATACCATGCAGTACTATGCAATACCATGCAGTACCATGTAATACCGTGCAATACCATGAAGTACTATGCAATACCATGCAGTACCATGTAATAATACCATGTAATACCATGTGGTACCATGTAATACCATACAATGCCATGCAATACCATGCAGAACTATGCAACACCATGCAGTACCATGTAATACCATGTGGTACCATGTAATACCATGACGTACTATGCAATACCATGCAGTACCATGTAATACCATGCAGTACCATGCAACACCATGCAGTACCATGTAATACCATGTGGTACCATGCAATACCATGCAGTACTATGCAATACCATGCAGTACCATGCCATACTATGCAGTACTATGCAATACCATACAATACTATGCAATACCATGCAGTACTATGCAATACCATGCAGTACCATGCAATACCATGCAGTACTATGCAATACTATGCAGTACCATGTAATACCATCACTACTATATATACACTACCCTGTATCATGCAATACCATGCAGTACCATGTAATACCATGTGGTACCATGCAATACCATGACGTACTATGCAATACCATGCAGTACCATGTAATACCATGTGGTACCATGTAATACCGTGCAATACCATGCAATACCATGCAGTACCATGTAATACCGTGCAATACCATGCAGTACCATGCAGTACCATGCAATACCCTGCAGTATACCATGTAATACCATGTAATACCCTACAATACCACGCAATACCATAAATAAAGCAATTGGGGTAGACAGTTTGGACCCTAGTTACCTCAATCATGAGGCTCTGATTACCTTTTTAGTATCGTTCTTTAATCATTGTTTCTTAACTGCTACATGTCCTACTGCATGGAAAAGAGCTATAATAATCTTCCCTATTCCTAAGCCTGGACAGAATAACAAGCGTGATCCCCTTCATTATCGTGGCATTAGTTTGCAGAGCACAGTCCTGAAACTTTTCACATATATCCTTAATAAACGCTTAACAGTTTGGCTAGCATCTAATGAAGTGCTCTCTGACTTACAGAATGGTTTCAGACCCAATAGGTCTTGTCAAGATCACATGATCACTCTCCATAACATTGCCATGAATCGGAAGTTGAATGGGGAGGACACCTTCTGCTGCTTTATAGACTTTCGAAAGGCATTTGATAATGTAAATAGAAATCTCCTTTGGCAAAAACTTTTCCATTATGGAATTACTGGTCCTTTTCTAGACACCCTTAAGAGTATGTATGCTGGGTTTGAATGTGCAGTAGAGGTAAATGGCTGTTGTACACCTTGGTTTAATGTCAGAAATGGAGTTAAACAAGGCTGCCTGCTATCTCCATCGCTCTTTAATCTTTTTCTTAATGATTTGCTGCTTACCCTCAGTGCATCAGAGTATGGGATAAACTGTGGTGATACTAAGTTTCCAGCATTAGCGTTTGCTGACGACATTGTTCTGTTGGCTTCAAACCCTCAAAAGTTACAAGCCCTTATAAATGTGACATTTTGTTGGTGCACAAAGAATGATATTCACTTTAACCTGGATAAAACCAAGGTGATGCACATTAGGCATAAAAGACGACCACGATCTTCCTTTGGTTTTCAATGTGGGAATAATGAAGTAAAATATTGTGATGAATACAAATACTTAGGACTGTGGATTAACGAACACCTAGACACCAAAGAAATGGTTAGTAAAGTAAACTTGGCTGCTCGTCGTGCATTAGGTAGCTTAGTAGGTAAAGCCAAGGCATTGGGTGGACTTAGTTATACTACCTACACATATCTCTATGACACTTTGGTTGCTCCTGTTATGGATTATAGTAGTTGTATATGGGGTTTCGAGCATTACAGTACATTAGAAGCAACCCAGAATAATGCCCTGAGATTCTTCCTTGGAGTTGGTAGGAACCATCCCATTGCTGCCTTACAGGGAGACATGGGTTGGATTCCTGCAGGATTCAGACATAATCTCCAATTTATTAAATGGTGGCTACGAACCCGTTCTCAAGAACCCAATAGGATAAGTAAAAAGGTTTTTACATGGTCAACGAGACTTGCTGAAGGTGATAAAATTAGAAATTGGTGTTGGCAGGTTAGGAAGCTACTTACTTGTTTGCAGTTACCAGAAGTTTATTCCACCTATAATCCTCCTGTTAACTGTCTTAATCAGATATTACATCTCGTAAATGATAGAATTTTTAGGGTTGCTAGTGAAAGATGGATTGAAATGTTACACAAACCAGTCACTAAAGACTCAGAATCAGGTGGTAAGCTGAAGCTTTACAAACTTTTTAAGGCTGCACCCACTCCTGCCAGTTGCATGTGTCTTGTCCCCGCTTGATCCTGGGCCAAGGTGGGTGATGGCTTCGCTCCGGGCTGGGTGTCTGCCCTTGGGGGCGTTACCGGATTCCTAAGGTTCCCCTGGAGCAGCGGGTCTGTCTGGTTTGTAATACGGGTCTTATTGAAGATGAATTTCATTTTGTTATAGTTTGTAATACGCTTAACCAAGAAAGGAATAAATTACTATATCATATCACACAAACAGACCCTTCATTCATGCAACTTCACCCTTTTGATAAACTTCTATATATATTACTGAATGAAACATGCTCCCAGAACTTAATTGCTAAATGTTTATATAAAATGTTTAAAATACGTTCTTCGGTTTTGTATCACTCATAAGGCATAATATTATTCATTTATACAGTGACTTATAAGCCATGTCATGGCTGGGCACCATATCATTATATGTTTTTATATATATGGGCATGTCACTCTAATAAAAATTTGATTGATTGATTGATACCATGCAGTACCATGTAATACCATGTGGTACCGTGCAATACCATGCAATACCTATGCAATACTTTGCAGTACCATGTAATACCATGTGGTACCATGTAATACCATGCAATACCATGAGGTACCATGTAATACCATGTACTATCAAGCAATACCATGCAGTACCATATATATAAGGTACCATGTAATACCATGTAATACCATGTAATACCGTGCAATACCATGCACTGCCTGGAGGGCGTGGACGTCTGGGCACGAGACTAGGCAGACCCCCGGAACTTATATTTCAGCGCAAGTGTTGAAATATATGGACCCCCTCTGAAATTTTTGTTCCCCCAGGACAGTACGTTTCGCGGCGCTTTTTCTTGTCCTTCGATAAAGCCGGTGGGTAGACAGATGTTTTAGCAGAGAGTTAGCTCTTTGTTTAACGTTATTATTCGATTTTAAATCTTGCAATATGCTTTCACATGTTTCACATAGTGATTATCATTCGCTGGTTGGTAGTCCAGAGTTAGGAGCTAGGAAGGGTTAGCTAGGACTCACCTAGGAGCTATATAGAAGCTACAACTAGTAGAAGATAGGAAAAGCTGAAAACTAGGAGATAGCGCTTCTCGGCTTCCACGATGCGTGCATATAGGAAGGGGGAACCAATATTTCAAGGGGATCGTTTATTTCACGCGGAAGTTGAAATATCCGTTCCGGGGGGAACGAATATTTCGGGGGTCCAAATATTACGCGTATAGTGCTGAGTAGGCAGTATAATCCAGCCTGAAGTTTGTAGTAGTGTACCTGAAAGGCTAGCAGGCAGCTTGGTTGAATCTACTCCAGCAGGCGTGGGTTGTGGCGATATTTGATTGGCAAGTCCGAATTGTGAAATGACAGAATTTGTGAATAGGCATGCAATTTTGGCTATAAAAATGGATTTGAAGTATTCCTGTGAAAAAGCGTACGTAAGATTTTGGCCTGTCCTGTGTAGGTTGTATGTAGATAACAAAGAGGGGTCGGATTTAATGGATTTAATATACGGGGAGTGCAATATTTGAAATTGTAGCAATAGAGTTTTTTGTGTGAATATTAAGCAGAGGGGGTAATTAGATGCTTACTTTAATATTGTTATGTGGGTGTATGCTAAGATGTTGCCAACTTAGCCATCAACTTGGTTCGGAGATTCGACTCCAACCCTACTCAGATCCCCTCCTACTTCAAGAGCAACATAAATATGCTGATGTATACTGATGGTATGCAGACATGGAATGTACAACAATTCTTAGATGCATGGTGTGCCTATAAACGTTTTAGTCCTGGTCCTGTGCTAGATGGTATCTAGTTGTGCAAATTATCCATCAGGCTAGCTCACTCCTCCTTGGGAGAGTCCCTGAGTCCCAGCTCAATCAGGAGGGCATGCTCCATAGCCAAGTATTCCTCATAGTCCTGGGTGTGTGTGGCACAGAGGAAAGTAGCTATAACAGAGACAGGCCTATATCCTTAGGTTGCATCAGTAATAGTAAGCAAATAGTACACCTAAGGACTTCAAATGAGTGACTGACCTTCTTGGCACATTTTACCCAGTTATTGGCTTCCTTTGGAGCACTTTCTTCCTGCAATATGAGAGCAAGTTGAACTAAATCAAGTGTTCAGCTACTACAAGACCAGTACTGCACTCTTATCAATACAGATTGACTTTTATAACCTCATACCCAGGCCTCCACCCCAGTGTTGCTCTTCATAATATACAAAAGCTGGAGTGGAGGTCTTGGAATAAGGGTATATATGACTTTTGCACTCTGTAGTCATGTCACTGGCTTCCGTGATGATTGTACGAGCCTGTAATTTTACATCAGTTGGTGCATCGGTTGTGGCATGGCCTTTAAAACTCCCTTACAATTGCTCTCTTGGCTACAACTCCATCCGCTTCCATTTCTGATCAGAGAATGCCTCCTATGCTGCATGTCGTCTTGATCCTGGTTTCACAAAGCATCGTGCTGCACCTTTTTAGCAATAAAGCAGCATTATACAAGTTATGGCTTGCAGAACGGCACCATGAAATTATACCCGCGCGAGGTTTAGGGTTAGGTTAGGGCCAGGGTTAGGTTACTTCGCAGGTCATAATTTTCATGGTGCCATTCAATCCGACTGCCATTACATGCACTGTTGTGTCACATCTTCTGTTGTATACCTACTTTCAGATGGATGGTACAGACTATGCCATGGCGGCATAAAGATTGTTGAGATTGGAGAAAATACGTCATTAATACTCTATACCGTAGGCCGGGTTTCGATTGCGAGATTCTTTTGATTGCGAATTGCGAGTTTTTCTATAACTCGCAATCAAAAGAATCGCAGGAAAAAGAATACGCAGTGACACGTGACCACGCCCCTTTTGCTCAAACACGTGTTTTCAATCACGTTCAACTGTCGATCGTAGATGAGTATTCGTCGATATTCGTCGATATTTCAAGTCAATAGTCAACCTGCCAACACCCAGCCAAGCGCAACTGTCGCCAAACGTCCTTAGAGAGGTGAACCAAGCAGTGACAGCAGCGTTAGAGCGTGAAGAAGCAGGGAACCAGGCTAGGCCAAGCTAGGTAAAAAGCGAAAGTACAACGCTTCTTTCATACCTGAGGATCGCGCTGCTATTGGACGATACGCAGCTGAAAATGGCAATGCAGCAGCTGTTAAGAAGTTTAAGACCACCCATGGCGTTGGAGAGAGCACCGTGTGGCTTGCCCGCTTGGCAATTCGCAATCATTAGAATCGCAATCTGGCTTGTATAGTGCCATTCGCAATCGTTTAACTACGCAATCGAAACCCGACCTACGGTATAAGGTCAGCCTACAGTTGGCACCAACTTATTAGTTGTGAACTTCATACATCAGGCCAACCATACCTCTTTGCCACATCCTTACAAGGGGCTACTTATACCGTATAGCGGGTTTTTTTCGAGGGAGAATATTTTCACGAATTTCGCGGCCTTGCGACTATCCGCGAAAATATTCTCCGTGATTTTTTTTAGTTATCGGCACGTGACCTATTGAGCGCAAGTACTAGTGCAGGTGCAAAATCGACCTTGAATGATGGCACTATACAGCGCGTGGAGTCGGCACTACCACTGCCCGATGGTTCGCTATCAATGCAGGTACCAGCTTCCAGCATTGCAGCTGCCAATAAAGCCGTGAAAGCCATACTACCGGCGACGAGCGAGACAGGAAGGCAGGAGCGGGGGCGTACGGCTACTTCACTGCACTGCCGAAGAGAAGGCTCAAATTGGAAAGAATCATGGATTCCAAAGTATAACTCACACTCATGACGCCTTTGTTCTCGAAACAAACTCGAACGATCGAAGAAGATAGCGTAGCACGTGTTAGGTAGGCGTGGCTTTGTATTAGCGGCACCGCGAAAATTTTCCCACCAAAATTTCCATTTGGCCGTACATATCGGCGATTCGCGAAAACTTTCTCCCTCGAAAAAATCCCGCTATACGGTATACCATCTAGCCTTGTACCCAGACCTCCACTCGCAGCTTTTTTTGCAGCCAATTTTTCTCTACGGCTGCGAGAAAAAATGTAGGCTTGGTCCAAAGCTATATACCACCCGTAACATCCATCACCTTCACAGTGCGGCACATGGCAGCTAGGTGTGTCACATACTGGGAGTGGTCGGTGCTATGGAAACGGGGAGGTTTATCCCACGAGGCTACTACCAATAGAGTGTTTACACTGACCATATGATGACAGCCGCCTCAGTTTACACTCAATTTTAACACACACCAATGGAGAATATCGTCTCCACAGCTGTGGGATGTGAAGAACTGTCAGAGTAATAGTAATGTATACCTCTCTTTATGTGCCCTTTATTTGATACAAGTACATTAGCACTGATCCATTGTCCCATTTGCTGGACTGCAAGTCATATGCTGAAAGCAATGGAACTCAAAGTGACCGCTCACACACAAATTGTGTGAAAAGGCCGACTGCTGGTGACGTCACCTGACAGCACTGTGCACACCACACACCTACTGTATTAATGAGCTGGGACTTACCACGATTGTTTCCCACCCGAGGGCCTACCCTATCGTGGACCTACCCAACCAGGTGACCTGCCCTGAGGCTGTTAACCTACCCCCAGGCCATGGACAAGAGCTATAGTTACCACAGTGATTCCTAGTAGCTAGGTGGTCCCCGAGACTGGGTACAATTCCTCCTATGGAGGGAAATTAGTGTAGGCTGTAGCACAGAATGGTTATCTGAGAGAGTTTTGGAGTGCAAGCACAGTTAGTTTCAAACAGAGTTTCAAAATACCTCTTTACTGCTATTTTCATATCACGTGACCCTGTTTTTGATGTCAGGTGACTTTGGAAGATGGGAACAGCACTGTCCTTCTGATGCAGGCGCTGCGGGCCGGCAGGGGTAACCTCTACTTCACTTACGCCTCAGTGGAGGAAAATCAATCCACGCCTGTCAAAAGGTAAGGGAGTGACATGCAGGGCTAACTTAGGAGTGCCAGTGGCACTCGTACATGTACATCAATGGCCGAAAGTGTGCGTCTTCAACTGCCATTCTCCACTCATCCTCACTCGGTTGTGGGCTGCCTCATCGAGGAGCCTTCTTTGGGTTGGATGGCTGTGGAAGATATGCCATATATGGCTGCCTGGTTACTGTCATCTTGTGTTTCATCTCCTCCCAGCCCGAGCTACGTCCATCCGGAGATGGCCATTGTACACTCCCTCCCCCTCAACATCATCATAGCCATAGTGGGCTGGATCTACTTTGTGGCCTGGTCTGTCTCCTACCCCCAGGTGAGCCACTTGGCAGGGGCATAGCTAAATCAGAGCTGCTTCACCAGGGTTGCCCAGTGGTGTTGAGTAAATTAAACTTGGAACTTCTGCTTCACATTAAAATGCAGTGTTCAATCCTCGATCCCACTGGCTATAGCTCAAGTTAGCTGGGAGGGGCTAGTGGGCTGACCTGAATGGAGGGACTAGTTGGCTGACCTGAATGGAGGGACTAGTGGGCTGACCTGAACGGAGGGGGCTAGTGGGCTGACCTGAATGGAGGGACTAGTGGGCTGACCTGAATGGAGGGGCTAGGGGGCTGACCTGAATGGAGGGACTAGTGGGCTGACCTGAATGGAGGGACTAGTGGGCTGACCTGAATGGAGGGACTAGTGGGCTGACCTGGCTAGTGGGCTGACCTGAATGGAGGGGCTAGTGGGCTGACCTGAATGGAGGGACTAGTGGGCTGACCTGAATGGAGGGACTAGTGGGCTGACCTGAATGGAGGGACTAGTGGGCTGACCTGAATGGAGGGGCTAGGGGGCTGACCTGAATGGAGGGACTAGTGGGCTGACCTGAATGGAGGGGCTAGGGGGCTGACCTGAATGGAGGGACTAGTGGGCTGACCTGAATGGAGGGGCTAGTGGGCTGACCTGAATGGAGGGACTAGTGGGCTGACCTGAATGGAGGGACTAGTGGGCTGACCTGGCTAGACTAAGTGGGCTGACCTGAATGGAGGGGCTAGTGGGCTGACCTGAATGGAGGGGCTAGTGGGCTGACCTGAATGGAGGAGACTAGTGGGCTGACCTGAATGGTCCCCACCATTCAGGTCACCCCACTAGCCCCTCCATTCAGGTCAGCCCACTAGCCCCCTCCATTCAGGTCAGCCCACTAGCCCCCTCCATTCAGGTCAGCCCACTAGCCCCTCCATTCAGGTCAGCCCACTAGCCCCCTCCATTCAGGTCAGCCCACTAGCCCCTCCATTCAGGTCAGCCCACTAGCCCCACTAGCCCCTCCATTCAGGTCAGCCCACTAGCCCCCTCTATTCAGGTCAGTCCACTAGCTCTCTCCATTCAGGTCAGCCCACTAGCCCCCTCCATTCAGGTCAGTCCACTAGCCCCCTCCATTCAGGTCAGCCCACTAGCCCCTCCATTCATGTCAGCCCACTAGCCCCTCATTCAGGTCAGTCCACTAGCCCCTCCCTCCATTCAGGTCAGCCCACTAGCCCCTCTATTCAGGTTTCTGACTTTGTTCACCGCTCCAAAATGAAGATTTGTGGCACTTACGAATCATCTATTGGAAGATGTAGCTATGGATGAATTGTTTCTTCATATTGACAAATGAGTTTTGTCTTCCACTTAATTGTGCATGGGTAGGGACCATTAGAAAGATGGCTGCACTTTCACCTTTTGCTATTTCCGTGTTCAGTCTGTGATATAAGCACAGAAGCTACAAGATTTCCTGCCTTGCCTAAGATCTGCAGTTGTCTTCACCACCCTTCTAACCTCGGCCCACCAGTAGCACATTGGCCTGGGGACGTGGCTAGCAGTACCCATACGACTGGTATACTGATAATCCATGCTTGCCCTTCCCTTCCACCTTCCTGGCCCCTCCCCTTCTTCTTTCCTCTCCTGTAGGATGAGTACTTTCATCGGCACCCTGGGGGCGTGAACCCCGTTCAGCTCAATGATGTCATCTTTACCTTGCATGCCATCTGGGCCACCAGTTTCACCATCTTCCAGTGCTTCATATTTGAGGTCTGTCTACAACAAAGAGGGCTGGAACCGGGACTAGGAATTAGATTTCAGTCCCATCCCCAGACATTTAATTTTTAAAGGGACAGGCCAATTTTCTAAGATAAATGAGATTCATTTTTTATCCACGACACGACTCAGAAATGTAGTGTGATGTTTAATAGTGCTACAATATCATGTTTGATGGTTGACTGGACACAAGATTAGCTCTAGACACTGGTGGCCTGCTGTGTCATAGATGTAATTGGCTCATTCCATGCTACTAGCCCCTAAGTGCTATCCATTTCACTCTAAATTTCACTTTGAATGGCTTCTCTGTGAGTTTTGCTGACTTCCTGTAAGCAAAGCGGTACCTCAAAGCAACTATAGAATTTGTTATGACCTTTGGTTTCTGATTTTAGGAAAGCATTTTTGCTACTGAGCATATATTTCACCTTGCCTTGGTTTTCACAGGAACCCCAGAGGCCATGGCTGCAGTGACTCCTGGGAAACGCCTTGCCTGGAAATTCAGTGTAGGATGTAGGGGAACCCCAGACCTAGTACTCCTTCTGTGAAGTGACTACAGCAGCTGGTTATCTGTTATTCCCTGTATTGTGATATCTACTCTAGTAGTAGCTGAACATAGTCCAAACTCCTGCCCCTTGCAGCGAGGTGGTCAGAGGGTCTCCTACACGGCCATGGTGCTCCTTACCCTCATGTGGCTCACGATTTTCATCTCCCTCTTTGTGTCGGTGGGTGGCAAGCTGGCCTGGCTGGACTTCCTCTACGTCTTCTCCTACATCAAGCTGGCTGTGACGCTGGTCAAGTATGTACCCCAGGTAGGTGTGACCATCAAGTACATGTATTGTGGCTAATGTGCTCCGTATAGGTCGCAGTTTGGTTGGTGGTCCTGTAATGCTTTTGAATACGCACCGTTTAGCAGATTTTTGGAACTTTATGAGTGGTGGAAGTTGGTTTGTATAAAGTTTAGGCTTGCTAAAGGCATAGAGTCACCTCCCCCCCCCCCCCCCCCTTCTCCACGCTCCAGGCCTGGATGAACTACCAGAGGAGGAGTACCGAGGGATGGAGCATTGGCAATGTGTTGCTGGACTTCACTGGAGCTTGTTCCTCATATCCTACAACTATGGTGAGGGACCGGGAGGGTGGGGGACTGGGTTGGGGGAGAGGGATGTTTGGACTTGTCAGTTGTTGTAAAGTAATTGTATGCAGATGTAGGCAAGGTTAGTTAAGTAACTCTTTGCATGTACCATTAAAGCTGCCTCACCTGTAATGGCTTGTTTGTGTAATAGTGATACCACCCTTGCCCACTGAGGTTTAATTAGCTCAGTGAATGACGCACAGAGCAGCTCCAGCTGCATGCCGTAACTATGGACGTGTGCGTCAGAAGTACTAAGGAATGTAGTACATGTATATGACATCACATGGTCAACTAAGTAGCCGCAAGATCTCTGGTGCCATATCCACTGCATTTGGATAATAAGGCTGTTTACCATTTTAGCAGAAAACCACTATTTCAACAGCCTACTGTGACCTGCAGTATCATATCCCGGTTTCTTGGGATTGAACCCATAATCATGCTCAGCTGTACACTTTAGTAGGAAGATTGATGATGAATATTAGTAGGACTCTTGAATACACTTCAGGTTTTAGGAATGTCCCACTTCTTGGGATGTGCTGGTGTCAGTGGAATAGGGCAGACCAACTGCATGGATGTTTTGGCTTGGGGTTGGTGGGAAAGACATCAAGCTTGACTTCAGGGGATATGCTTCCCAAACAATTTACTTTTCTTTTATGCAACGCCATTGAAAGGGTACCCCCTCTATTATGTCACCGTAATAACCATTAAAAACAGTCAGTGGGTTTAGCCTTGATTCACCCCTGGGGCACAGCTTGAGAGTATGTTTCTCCCTGCAGATGACTGGAGATCCGTATTTGGGACCCTACCAAATTTGGTTTGGGGGTTCTCTCCATCAGCTTTGATCTAGTGTTCATGCTCCAGCACTACGTTCTGTTCAGGAAGCCTCGGGTCGTTGGCGGATACCAGCCGATTGAGGAGAAAGGACCTGACTGCTTTGGCAGGGGAACTGACGATAGTATAGAGAAAGCACCACTGATTAGTAGCAAGGAGAAGGAAGCAAACCACAAGAAGAGTAGACTGGTAAATCTCTTGAAGACTCAGATGAAGAAGAAACTGTCGCATATTCACCATCTCCAAATTCTGAAAGTGATTGAGACAAGCACTTTCCTCAGTGGAATCAAACTGCTAGTGCACATCGCGACCGCTCTACAAGAGAAACTACCCTAGGTGGATTCCAAGCAGAATTTCCAGCACCTCAATGTGAACCAAGAACAGCAAGGGTGTGGATAGCCCAAGCTGAATCTGATCTAGAAGCTCTGAATACATTACTGAAAGTAGTAAATAGAGCTGGAAGAGTCTGCTGCCAGGTATGCTTCCTTGCTCATGAAGTTGCAGAAAAGGCCCTCAAGGCAGGGAAGTATGCTGTGTGTGGTCTTGATCCTGGGAGTTTAACAAACCATAACCTTACGTCTCATGCTATAGGTCTTGAGCAAGAAAAAAAGTAGCATCCCTGCTTGTCCGGAGTCCCTGGTGTCTTCACTGGAGACAGATTACCTTGACACTCGCTTTCCCAATTGATATGCACCTCCCTCTCCCCCATCACATCAATACAATTCTGACGAGGCCAGAACAGCTGCAAGAATGGCAGAAGATATCTTTCACATGATGAAACAAGTTGTTGAAGAGTCATAAACCTGTAGCTAGCTAATGTTAGTTCATGACTCCGCATGTCTTTATTTATTTTTTCACTAACTTTTAGCAATGATTAATTTTAAGTACTTATACAGAACTCAAACTTTAATGGCATAGCATGCATTTATGTTCCTACATGTTGGCTAGATTTTTTTTCTGCGTATCCATACACAGCTCAATCAGGAGGGTGTATTCTGTTCCCAGGCTTCCACACCATCTTTCATTGCTTGGAGAGCCTGGGAACGCGGGTAAGGGTATTCTATGATGACTGCCACGTACCGTTATCTAACAATAGTTGAGTAGCATGCCCCCTACATTAGGTGTAGTGTATTATGTTGCATACACAGAAAAAAATTGAAGTCAATAGTTCAAAAGTTGTACAGAAAGCACAGGTCAGTCTGGAGGGCATAACATTATCCTGCAATATGAGTAAGCAGGGCTGGCATGAATCCACTGGTTTGTCATCATAGGGCAATCTAATTAAGTAACCCGTAGGATCACTGGCGCCTGATGTTAGTCAGTGCATTGATAATAACAATAATTTTGACCATTTGGGTTCTGCTAATTAACATTAGTTTTGTTCACATGAACTCACCTTTCTTGCTGCCATTGCCCTATTCAACCATCCCAAGAAGTGAGTGTTCTCCAAAACTTGAATAGCCTTATCTATCACAGTATTCACCACCTATATTCATCACCTTCTGCCTGAGCATGAATAGTTTTTCCAGGAGCACATCATGATGACTTCTTAATTCCACTAGCTACTTGCATGGTTTCCCTACATGGTTGAGATACATGGTAGCTATAGTACTGTGGGCTGGGAACAAGAGACCACCAGAGAGATTGAACTAGCTATAGCTACCATTATATGGTGGCTCAGTGTATGTGGGCACTCCTAGCTACATATGGTTATACCAACTATTGGAGTGACTTGACTCATTTATGGGTTGCATGCAAAAATTGCTATTGCTAGCTAGTCTACATAGTTTCTGCAGGAGACCAGGAATCATAAGCTCTATATTTCAGGGAAAATTTAAAAGTTTGTGGTTATCTTGAAGGAGTGGTACGGCCGTACGGGACCATGAGTTAATGAATATCATTAACTGATGTACGGCGGTTCGAGCTTAAATTCTACGCTAGAGGTACTAGTAGTTTAATACTGTCAGAATTGCTTTTTTAGTATGTGCAGGCATAACAAGCGTAGTGTGTGGCTAGCATACTAGTACGTATATTACTACACTGTACGTCACAGAGATATCAATGGATGAGTTCTTTCTAACTAAAGGTAGGCGAATGGTTGAACTAGACTAGTAATACTATGATATGGCATAGAGTTCTGTATGCATGGTATCCCTAATTCGCAGTAATAACTAAGGGCTGTAGTTAGGCTAGTAGTGTGTGTTGAACATTAGCTAGCTAGCTCAGTACTGCCGGATCTGCATGTGCCAGTGACAGCTCACAATTCACTAGCTACTACTTTTTCCCTACAGTATAGAGTAGCTGCAGGATGGCGGACCAAGATTCCCACACGTTTGGTCAGAGACGGCCGCCCCTCTCCGTGACCATAAAGGCCATCCTTGAGAGATACCCAGACGGACAGATCTTCAAGGTAGACTATATTAAAACTAGGCAAATGCAGGGCATTGTGGGGCGAGCCTTCGCGAGAATTGTGAATATGAAGGAGCTGTTGGCGAATGAGGCTATATCTTACAGCAGATTGGTGACGTGTCCACGGTACTCATACTGTCCGTGAGGCAAACGGTAGACATGATTGGCAACCCCCTTGAAATTAACATTTCCTCGACCTGTATTAAACCCTGCAATGGAAATACTGAACATGTAGGATGATGTCATACTAATAGACACAACATTGAAATGTCCTCCAATGGAATGATCAACACGTCATACTAATCAATGCAAAATTGATACTTCAATGCCACGTAACTTCATCTAGAATGCAATACATGTGCTAGCCGAAAGAGGTGGTACAGGGGCAGGATCCATGTTGTTGGTCGAGGAGTATGACTTAGGTGTATGCTTGTCCCGGCTACATTGCAGACACTCAGTAGAATGTGAGTGAATCTTGAGACCAGGGAATCTCATGTACATCTCAGCGCGTCCAGCGTAGCCATGTGGTGTGCATGAAATTTAAACATCTTAGTTCGGATAGAAAATTGTTGCAACAATGGGAGCTGTGCCTGCATGACCTGTTGTTGTCTGTGCCTCACCAGTACTGTGTCAGACTGTAGCCTGGCCTCTCTCTCCTCAGCAGTCTCAGCAGCCAATCTCGCATGGTTGGAAGCCGCACCAGTACTCTGTCAGACTGTAGCCTGGCTTCTCTCTCCTCAGCAGTCTCATCAGCAAGTCTACCAGTCATTTGCTCCAGCCTAGCCTACCTCACCTGCATGATTCAGTAGTTCCCTTTGAGGAAGTAGTTTGCGCTTTTGTAGCATCCATAGCCAAGGAAAAACCAGTGGTTACGTCGTGCCACATATTCGATGTTCACATAATTTAACGCTTTGCAATCTAATTTAGCAATTCCAATTTCTCGCACTCTCACTTAGCAGTTGAATTTCTCACGTTTCCACTACACGTACGCTCCCATTGTTGTAACAATCTTCTATCCGAACTAAGATGTTTAAATTTCATGCACACCACATGGCTACGCTGGACGCGCTGAGATGTACATGAGATTCCCTGGTCTCAAGATTCACTCACATTCTACTGAGTGTCTGCAATGTAGCCGGGACAAGCATACACCTAAGTCATACTCCTCGACCAACAACATGGATCCTGCCCCTGTACCACCTCTTTCGGCTAGCACATGTATTGCATTCTAGATGAAGTTACGGTGGCATTGAAGTATCAATTTTGTATGACATATCCTACATGTTGATCATTCCATTGGAGGGTGTGAATTGACATATCAATGTTGTGTCTATTAGTATGACATGTCTCTGGCAGTTACAGGGATACCGTCTTCGAACTTGTAGCGCACTAAGAGTCAGAGAGTTGGACAAGTCTACCACATAGTTTTACCAAGGAAGGCCTACTACAGCTCCCAGGTTAGTAGAGTTTGTGTACCCATTGTGTAAGTAGAGATATGAGCGCTGGAGATGGACGGCACGATCGAGCGATGCAAACGTGAGTTTGAAGCACTACAGCCCCTCTGTCTGCTCTCTCGTGGTATCCGTGGCTGATTCTCGGAACCTTTTGTAGATACAGACATAATTCACCTGTGGTTTTTAGTACCTGTTCAAGCCGTTATTATTCTCGCGACTAGCTGACTCGTGAAAATGGTCGGCCCCGTGTGCATCGGGGGCTACCCCAGCCCGCATCCCGTGTGCAACCCGGGGTGTGATGATGTCAAGAAAACGTCTGCAGGGAATAATATGTTACTACACATGATACAGCTTAGAGATCTAATTTTGAAGGCCAGGTTTTTTTTTAGTCATTCTTTAATACATATATCAACTACCTGTTGCTTTAATACATAGCAACTACCTGTTTATGCATGCCTCTGGTAGCCATGCGAGGCATATTACGCTTGCGTATTCCTAGTAATTGTGTGATACTGATACTTAGTATAGTATAGTTAGTATAATAGCATGCGCTCTAGGTACAGTAGCTATATGCGTATACAGCCTTACAATACGTATACTGTGGTAGCCATATAAGGGCCCGAAAGTGGCAGTATCACGTAAGTTTTCTGAGCCTTCTATTAATTCTGATGACATCATAGTATTTGTTATACAGGCTAGTACATACATGCATGAAGCTCGTCCTAGGTCTGACAGTCAGTGATAGTTACTCTCTCTCCCTCCCTTTTACAGGAGGTAATCCAGAATGCTGATGATGCAGGAGCCAGGACGGTGCGCTTCTATCTGGATGGCAGACAGCATGGAGCCCGTTCATTGGTCAAGCCTGAGCTAGCAAGATTCCAAGGCCCTGCCCTCCTGGCTTACAATGATGCAAAGTTTGAAGACAGTGACTGGGAAGGCATACAGAACCTCCAACGGAGTGGCAAAGTCGAAGACCCTTTCAAAGTTGGAAAATTTGGCATTGGATTCAACTCTGTTTACCACATCACTGGTAAGACACTGAGTCTATAATTTGTTCCTGCATGTTTTGATCTCTATAGCTAGATAGCTGGCAAGTAACCTCGGATGTATAACTCTCTATTTTTTATAATGTACGAATTTCTAAATTTGTGTGTTATGTGATTTATGGCACTTGGGGTGTGGTTGATCCTATAATATAAGTAACAAAAAAAACATTTAAAAAATGAAAGAGCACGTAGGGATGGAATCCCCAAAAAGCAATCCAAACAAGGCAGGAACGATACCACAATACCCTTACGGATTGTTATCTTTTGCCATTTTTGCAACTAGATCTCATTATACGTAAGTGCTAGTTACATGGGACGACAGGATGTTAGATTGTGGTGTAGATGATTAGTTGTTTTTTTACGTACTTTGGTATAATAGATTAATATTTTCGGAAATGTATTTCATACTAACTGTTGGTGAAGTGAAAGGGTGTTGTTGCAGGTGGAAGAGTGTAGTTATCATTGTAGGTGTGGATTGTGGTGTAGAATGTGGGGTAAGATAAGTTGTAGTGTGAGGGGGGGGGGGGTGTTGCATTGTGAAGTGCTGCAATTGCCACATCCTATTGGCTGTGGATATGGCTGGTGTGGCATGCCAGGGATTGGTGCGTGTGTGTGTGTGAGAGGTTGAAAAAAATGGCACAAGATATAGGGATGACAATCCGTAAGGGTATAGTGGTATCGTTCCTACCTTGTTTGGTTGCTTTTTGGGGATTCCATCCCTATATGTTCTTTAAAGTGTTTTTTTGTTACTTGTTTCTGTTGTTTTTTGGGGGGAGAAAGGTATGAATGGTGTTTAGAAGGTGCGGTTATGTGGGGTAGATGAGCAGTATTAGCTGTGTCCACAGAATGCACTTTGCACTGCAAAGCTTTCAGTGGGGCTTAAAGATACAGCAGAGTAGCAAAATACAGCTAATGTGAATTGTAGCTAAGCACCTACCTAACTTGAGAATGCCACTGTACACCCACTCGTTCCTGTATGCAACATTGTAATGGCAGACAGCTGTCTACAGCAGTTTGCCGACTCCATTTAATGTACACCATGGAGGTTAGTGTGGTCTGTGATGGTCTAGCAGTTGTATCAGTATTCATACTATTGTAACTACAGCAACTCGCTTTGGGTCCGTCATAAAGCGTACTCCAAGTATTATGTAAGCGTCTAAGCAGAATAGCTCATGCTCGAAGCTGCGTTTCCGGTGTAGGTGTAACCATCGTTTAATACACAGAACAGAACGGAACAGAACGGCGTATAGCGGCAAGTACTTGCCTCGAGCGATTGAGAATCTCGGCTGAATTGTTTGAAAACGCTATGCTGCGGGTGCAGTAGCCCGGATCCAGTAGCGCTTCTTCGCGTTGGAATCATTGTAATTGCTTCAGTCATTGTTGTGCTATGACCTCGGAAGAAAGCAAGAAGAAAACTGAAAATGATTTGCCGATTTAGCGGCTTGCCGATTTGGCACTTCAGCGATGCTCTCTGTCAGCGTTAACAGTCTTGTTACTGTTGAAAACACTCGAGAATGACAGGTGTGGTCCACAAAAGCTTATGACTAAGTCTGGGGCGGGTGTCTCTAAACACTGGACTGGATTCTCCACTAGAACATGGGACTGGAATGTGGGACTGGATTATCGAACTGGAATGTGGGACTGGAATATGGGACTAGACTAGTATATTGGCTCATGAATAAATGTTAGCATATCAAACCACTTCTAATAGAACTTAGCTATACCGTATGGCTGGAAAATTTGGCGGGAATTAAATTTGGCGGATTGGTCATGAATTCAAGTTGGCGGATTTTAATTTGGCAGTTTGGTTTTCGCGAGCAATGACGTCACATAGCACGTAACCCGAACGCCCCACCCAGTTTATTTACTAACGGAAGTGTTGATTGCGCTACAGTGCATGCAGTGGAGGCTGAGCTGTCTGTAGAAAGCTGTTTTTGAAGACATCATGTCTACAAACGTACATGGACACCGAGTGTGGATGAAGAATTCTAATGTAAGCGAGAAAGTGGTCACCACAAGGACCCATATCGTACGCAGTAGTTACGCAGTAGTGCGAAGGGATACCGTCGTCGCTAGAAAGATATCCGCTGCCTGCTCACTGTTTCTGTTTAGAAACGGCACAATCCATAGGGTATATCAGGCGCTCTCTGCTGAAATACTTGTACAATGGCATAATTCTTCTGCTCTCGCTTGATCGAACTCGTGGAAACCACACCCACCGAACATTACAATGACATCATGCATAAATATTGGCGGAATTTAATTTGGCAGATCGCTCACAAATCCGCCAATCCGCCAAATTAAATTCCCCGCCAAATTTTCCGGCCATACGGTAGTAGCAAGAACTGATAATAGACGTAAGGCAAGTCGGGGTGTTTTTAATTGCGAGTTTAATGTTGATTTATCTTGAGAGATGAGTAACTACATTCTTGCAGTGATACTAAACCTTTGCCTACATAACGTATCTAGCTATGTACTGAAGTTGCATTGCCAAAAGTTTGCACATGTCAGTTTGAAGCATCAAGCACAATATTAATCCGTCAAAAACTTGCCCCACCTTACCTCATCTTATTGCCATTATCGGTACCCCTCAAGAGCAGTACTAGTGGGACTTAGTCCCAGTGCAGTTCCTTAGAACTCCCTTGCCCCTGCTTAACTCATTGCACGCCGTAAGCCACTATAGTGGCTATTACGTAATCATTCCACCACGCCACAAGCCACTTTAGTGGCTATGACGACCGTAAGTGCTTAGTACGGCTAGGAAGAGGACACCCCTTCCTTTATTAGCCGTTAAATAGTTAGAGTGATTAGTAATGATGATGTAACAGTACCGAATGTAGACAAAAATTGTAAAAGAACGGATATACACGGCAAAATATAACATTGCTTAGCTACGGCTAGCCATGCTGGCTACACTGCTACACGGATAATCAGGCTCTGCTGTCATCTTCAGTGACACTTGTGAGGTTCTTGCTTCTGTAGATAGTCAGACATTCAGTAGGACCATCTTTCTTTGATGCCAGGGCGCAAAAACTACGCTTACAGCAGTGCCGTATCGAACTTACCGTGTACCGATCGATCGATCCTGAAGCGCCTGCATGGTTCCAATCCGCCGCCCTTTTTGCCTTGGATGGCTGCAGCAGATAGTCTCGCAACAAAAGCTGCAAAGATTCCATTGCTTCTTTGACTTGGTAAGTGAAAAAACTGCCAAACGCTACACTGATATTTTTAGTCTGCCATTTTTTGTAGAAATTAACGCGTGGTGGCATCACGCGCGTGACGTAATGTTGGCGTGCAATGAGTTAAGCTTGGTGCTCAAAACTGATAACCTTTTGTGTCAATGCTGAAGTTTGGAGAGTGTAGTCACCCATCTAGTAGAGATAAATTTAACACTAAGTTTGTAATTAAAAAATACCCTGCCTAAACTTATTATCAGTCCCTGCTAACATTGGTTCAGAAGCCAATACACTATTCCAGTCCCACAGTCCAGTTTGATAATCCAGTCCCACGTTCCAGTCCCACATTCCAGTGGAGAATCCAGTCCAGCGTTTAGAGACACCCGTCTGGGGCAGAGTTTTGAACATATCACTTACAATGGGGCAGCCATTTTTTCGGAGCCATTCCTATGTATGGAGTACTACCGTACTCCATAATACAAGCAAACTTCTCCAAAATCTAAGTCTTCATTTGTAGCACTCTAGCTGTATGACAGTTCAGGCAATTGTCATACTACACACATGAATCTCTATGAACTTTATTCCCACAAAAATCACAATACAGTATAAACAGTTATGTATCTAGAGATTGAGTGTACCTAGGCACTGGCTGGGTACTGAGTAGCATGTGCGAGGTGCACCCTCCATACAAAGTGTGGAACCTTTTTTGTTGTTGCTATTTTAAGAGGTAGCACTCCTTTGGTTGTCTTGCCTGCACCTGTGTCAACAGTGGTAGCAGAACAGTTTGTTGAGCCTTATCAGTGGGGTGTCTGTACAAGCTGGACTCTGGACTGGACTGGACTGGACTATGGACTGGACTATGGACCTAGATTTTGAGTAGTTCTGCTGCCAGTAGCTGCTTGCAGTCCTGAAACGTTAGTACCACTGGTTAAGAGGTAGCACTCCTTTGGTTGTCTTGCCTGCACCTGGTAGCAGAACAGTTTGTTGAGCATTAACAGCTATGAGGATTGTGCATAGGCAGCCGAGTGTGGGGCTGCCTATTTAATACTTGGTGGTAAAGCAGAGGAAGTTGTGCCCCAAGCACAGGTTAGGACCTTTGGAGAGACGGATGCACCTGGTCTCTTTCGGAATTAAGTCCATACCCTGATCTGTAATGCTTGGAGGGTTAGCTGAAGGACAGGGAGGTGTAGCCTCCCGTCCTGGTTCCAGGGAAGAAGTAGTCTGACCCTCCAAGGCTTCTATTGTCTTTCTTGGGTGTTAGCTGTTTGAAATAGGTTCTGAAATACTATAGCTACAGTTGCAATCATGATGAGGTGATGGAATCGTGACTATAGCTATAATCTGTAGGAGTAGCTAGCTACTCAGTTTTGCAGGCAGTGACCAAAAGTGAGTTACATGTAGGATGGAGACAAGCTGCGAGTCGCCGATAATGCGACTGGAGTTTAGCTACGTGGAGTGGAGATGCACAGGAGATAGCTAAGCCTGTGATCTCCCATCTGCCGGGTCTAGGAGGCGGCGATGGGCAGTTGACTAGCGGTCAACCCCTGACAGAGGAACGGTTTATAGCGAAAATTCGTAAAGCGCTGGCGGCTTCGATATTGCCTCTTGACAAAAAAACTTCGCTACGGCCCGGTAGGGTTGTTGGGTCGTCACCGCCCGATGCATGATATGATCGGCGGAGTAGCTAGGCCCGTACGGCGTCGTAAGATCGCGAGGGCGTAAACGGTATAGGCGGGGTCGGGTATGTCGCCCGCGCGCGCCCCTGTTGTTTGACCCGAAGCATGATATGATCGGCGGAGTAGGTCCCACGTATGGGGGTAGAAGGTAGGCGGGGTTGGCTCATCAAAGGAGGCGTATCCCCGATATGGTGGTCAGAGCAGAGCGACCGCCCGAGATTTGAAGTTGCGGATTGCTGATGGGCAAGATTTGTGCTAGGCCCTCATTGACTAACTGGGCCACGTATGAGGTTTTCGGAGGTGGCTTGTGAGTTCTAGTAGGTGGGGCTAGATTTCATAGTCCCCAACTGATTAGCCCCCGGGTGGCGTCCCTTTCGTCCTCTGTGAAATGAGGGTTTTGTATAGAGGGATGAGGGGGGGGGGGGAGGTTGTTTACGGTAAGAGCATCAACCAGGTCATTGTTTTCAAGGGATGTGTCTACTGCAAACTGGAATGAGCAGTTCAACGATGGAGAGACACCTCTTCTTGTGCCTTGCATAATTATGTCATTGAGTTCTTACTCTGGTGGGTAGCTACAAATGACATGGACTGCTGTGATATTGTTGCACAGAGTTGCCCGTTTACTATAGCTATACCCCAAATGCAGGCCCGGAGCAAGCAAACTTCGTTTGGTCAGGCCATACTATATCATTCAGTGGTGTGTGTGCACGCACACAATCTAGGGGGTTTCCAAATGTACACCCTTTAAAACACGTGATTTTGTATCAGAATACAGTGTAAAGTGAGAGGAAAAAGCCTTTTAAATAATGTAATGTGTAATATAATTCACAGGCTTTCCCATACCTTCTCAGGTCATAATTAAAACTGTGCCTAAAGGTGGAGAATCAATATTCTGGAGCTTCCAACAAGCCACTTTTTCATTTTTTTGCTTTCTCTGGTCCATTCCTTCTTCTGTTCGATCGCAATAGTCGGCATCTTTACTGCGTGCCCAGACCTACGCGCGCGCACGAGTCTACTATACGCATTGCAGTATTGTAAAAACTAGGGGTGTGTCTGGACACACCCCTCAGTCGGCGAAATATTGGTCCGGCCAAAACCGGACCAGCCGGACCGCTTGCGCCGGCCCTGAAATAGCAGATGCAACTATGACCGGGTTTAGTTTTTGTATGGTAACATGTAATGGGGCAGTACAGTGCTCCCATTGGCCAATTCTGTACCGGTAGACGAAGCTGCGTCTCTGGGTCTATACACCAATTAAGTTACCTTTTCCATTGCATGGCCGGAATTGACCCATAATCGGGGGCCACTGTGGTTGTCCCAAACCGTATTTAGAATTTTTGGTCTGTAGCTAACTGGTACTGCTAGTTTGGGAGGTTTAGGGGTGTGGCTATAACCTCATGTGGAAGGTGGGGGCTTACAGTAGAGGTGCAGGCCTTCGAGCCAGGACAGGTGTAGGTATGGGTTTAGCCAGTAAACCACTTTTATAATGTGGCAGGCCTGTGAAACGTACTGAGTACATTTCTGATCACGGAGCAATAGAATGTATACAGCATTCAGGCTATTGCTAGTATTCCTAGATACTGGGTGAGTATAGGAGAAGGGGGGTGGGGGAGGGGCTGATGAGTACCCAGTGTGGACAGGTAATGACCTGTTTTTAGATATAAGTAAATCAGCCTGAATAGGTTCTGGTATCGGAACCATTCGTTGTGATGTGGGATGGGTGAGACCCTTGGGTTTGTTGGCATAAGAATATGCCTGGACTATAGCCCGCCAGATTCGAGCATGGCAACATTTCTTGCCTTATTTACAGCCTTAGGTCAGGTATGCTCAGTTGGGTGTTGTTGGCTTGGAATGCTTGGCCAGCAGCAGTTTGAGACCTAGGGCACATGTTGGAGGGTGTGGTATAAAACATGTGTTCCCCTCTATTCCCTGGCCATAATTGAAGCACTGTGCAGAGTGTGGGGCCAATGCTGTGGGCTCCTGATTGGCAGCTTATGACCCAGGACAGCCACTGGTACATGCATGGCTTATCCAAGCAATTTGATGTAGGTAGCCAACTTAGGTCATAATCAGGAAAACAGCCTGGTAATTCAGTATACGTACATATGGTGCCTGCATAGATTGTCAATCACTGAATAGCCCATGTGCCTATGCCTGCTAGTAACAGTTTCTTCTGTTGCAGGAGGTCGGGGCAGCTAGTTACCAGGACAATGTTGCCTTCTGAGGTAGGACCTGGAGGGGGCAAGTTTTCCCTGTGCTGGGGGGAAGGTCAATAGCTATGCTCCCCTAATAGGATACGGTCTGGTGGTTGGGGAGGGGGGGGGTTGAACCAGGGAAGATAGAGGTGGGATTGTTCAGATGGCACTGGAGGTAGAGTTCCCAGCCTGAAGACCGCTCGTTCATTGGTGGTAGCTACCTCATTTCCCTGGCATGGTCACCCTGTATAAAGTCAGCTGGGCCTGATCTCACGTCAAATGGGATTATGTGGGTGGTGACCTGGGGTGGTGGTCCGTCTGAGAGCAGGATACTGACCTGCGGTGGTTATAAGCTGTTAATAATGCCTGTGTGCAGGCATTGTGTAGCCATGTAGTATGAGGGGTTGTTACAACCAGCATTGATTTGGGGTGTTCAGGAGCTGAAGGGGTATGCTCTGTGTAACCAATGGTGGTCAGTATGAGCGGGCTTGTTATATGCCCCGCGCTGACCTAAGACATGAAAGAGGAGTTTTATTCCCCGTGCTGACCAGGATGAGAGCTTGCAATGCTCGATAATGACCTGGGGTGGGGATAGAATTTGTAATGTTTGGGTGGACCCGGGATGGCCTGTATTATCCGGTTTTGGGCCTGGGAATGATCCTGAGTGCGTGTTAGAGCAGTGGGTGTGATAGGGAACAGATGTCTCTCTGTATGTGGACCTGGGATGGTCATCTGATACGGGACGTACAGACATTCCCTTGTCTGATAATGAGGGGGACCTGATCAGTGGGCTGGCTTTGCCCTGGAGGAGGTTCTCTTGGTGTTGCTCTGCATATACCTGTGGTGGTAGTATGTTGGAGAGCTGATATCGCCCCGCTGACCTGGGGTGGTCCCGTCAGTGTGCTGTTGTTACTGTGAGAGGACCTGGGGTGGTCTAGTTGTGGGTAAGTGCTACCATGTGAGCACCTGGGGTGGGAGACTGCGAGTGGGTTTGGATAACCCTGCAGTGCTCTGGGATAGTTATGTTTTGGTACAATGTAGTCTGGCACTACCAATGAAGGGGGGGGGGTTCCCCGTTGACCCCTGGTGGTCTCGTCACTGCATTGTTGTTACTGTGAGAGGACCTGGATAATTCTATATTAGTAGCCTGGTACGATCCATGAAGAGAGGGATATTACCAAGCTGAGCTGGGGTGGTCCCGTCAGTGCACTGTTGTTGCAGTGAGAGGACCGTGAGGTGGTCAAATTGTACGTGTGAGGACCTGGTCAGGTCGTGGCTAACCAAAATTTCCTAAACCATTACCATTTTACTTTTAGTTTCAGTTAACTAAATGTACTCATTTTGGAGCCAAAATTATTACTTTTGTACTATGATTAAATGTCAATTTCAGTTTATTTATTGAACCTGTTAACCTCCTACTAAATCTGTTTTAGGTGTTAGTTTCAATTAGCTAAAACGACACTGTATGTGAGGGCCTGGGGTCAGAGACCCTGAGGGGGCTTAGATAACCCCGCAGTGCCCTGTACTGGTAGTCTGGTACTAGCCTTACAGATAAGGACAGAGGACCTTGGGGTGGTCCGGTCATGGTCTAGTGTTACCATGTGAGGACCTGGGGTTGGAGACTGCGAGTGGGCTTAGATCCCTGCAGTGCTGGGGTGATCCAGTCATGGGCATGGTACCATGTGAGGACCTGGGGTGAGAGACTGCACGTGGGCTTAGGTAACCTTGCAGTGCATACCCTGGGTTGGTCTAGTGATGGGTATGGTACCCTGTGAGGACCTGGGGTGGGAGACTGCGAGTGGGCTTAGATCCCTGCAGTGCATACCCTGGGGTGGTCCGGTCATGGGTTAGTGATACCGTGTGAGGGCTTAGATCCCTGCAGTGCATACCCTGGGGTGGTCCGATACCGTGAGGACCTGGGGTGGGAGGCTGCGAGTGGGCTTAGATCACTGCAGTGCATACCCTGGGGTGGTCCGATACCGTGTGAGGACCTGGGGTGGGAGACTGCGAGTGGGCTTAGATCCCTGCAGTGCATACCCTGGGGTGGCCTAGTGATGGGTATGGTACCATGTGAGGACCTGGGGTGGGAGACTGCGAGTGGGCTTAGATCCCTGCAGTGCATACCCTGGGGTGGTCCGGTCATGGGTTAGTGATACCGTGTGAGGGCTTAGATCCCTGCAGTGCATACCCTGGGGTGGTCAGATACCGTGTGATGACCTGGGGTGGGAGGCTGCGAGTGGGCTTAGATCCCTGCAGTGCATACCCTGGGGTGGTCAGATACCATGTGAGGACCTGCGGTGGGAGACTGCGAGTGCGCTTAGATCCCTGCAGTGCATACCCTGGGGTGGTCCGGTCCTGGGCTGGTGATACCGTGTGAGGACCTGGGGTGGGAGGCTATGTGTGGGCTTAGACTAAAAGTACACATTGCGCAGATGGGGCCTCGTGCGGAGTTAGTTAGCACAAAACCACACACACAAGAACGTTTGGGGGCCGCATCGCACATGATTGCCGGAGAAGTGACAACTACACGAATTGGCCCCCAGGAGACGGGTGTCTCTGTATACAACGCAGTTCCAATGACCAGTTATGGCTGCTACAGGAGAGCAGAGGTGCCTGAAACTCGCGATCGATCTGTTTACCGTCCATCTCCAGCGGTCAGATCTCTGCTGAAACAGAGGCTAACCAAACTCTAATCACGTTGGAGCTGTAGTAAGCCTACCTTGGTAAAAAGAAGTGATCGATTTGTCCAGATCTCTGCTCCTTCGTGCGCCAGAAGTACCAAGGCGGCATCCATTCAACTGGTAGGCCACCATCTTGGACACGTGCCTGCCCCCCGGGCGGCCCGCGGGGCCGAAAGCATTACAGACATAGATATACATAATTATATATACATATATACATACACTAGCTCAGATTCGATCCCCACACTGCAAGATCACCTGCCTCGCGCTAAGGCACTCGGCAATAACCCTGCAGTGCGTACCCTGGGGTGGTTCGGTCATGGGCTAGTGATACCATGTGAGGACCTGGGATGGGAGGCTGCGTGTGGGCTTAGATAACCCTGCAGTGCATACCCTGGGGTGATCCGGTCATGGGCGTGGTACCATGTGAGGACCTGGGGTGGGAGGCTGCGTGTGGGCTTAGATAACCCTGCAGTGCATACCCTGGGGTGGTCCGGTCATGGCTGGTGGTCTAGAGCTGGGAGAGTTTTTGTTTGCTCTCGGTGACCTGCAGTATAGGGGCTTCTTGAGCCCCGCACTGGCCTGGGGTGGTCTAGCTCTGGGAGAGTTTTGTTCGCTCTCGTGACCTGGCGTGGTCAGTATGGGGGCTTCTTGAGCCCCACGCTGGCCTTGAGCCCCGCAGGAATTGAGAGAAAGAAAAGCAGGAGGGGGGAAGAGAGAGGGTGTTATTGAGAGAAAGAAAAGGAAGGGGAGGGGGGTGGAGGTAGTGGATAGGGTAGATGGGAATGCCTTGCCCTTTGGAAACGAGTGCTGGAGTAGCTTTGCCTATTCGGTAGGCCCTAAAGGGCTATCACACTCCCTGACAGAGTAGAAGTGAATAGGCGGCTAGTCCCATGCAACCCGATTCCGGTACCGGCTTCCGGCTGGGAAGTTAATGGAAAAGAGGGGGGAGATAGAGAATGTTCTTACCCGAGCTAGCTGCCGGAGGGCTTGGGTAGCTCTTCTGCGGCCTGTATAGCTCTTAGTGGGGGGGGGGGTTCATCGAGTACTGGGTGACGGTGCATGGATCTGCCGTTTGCTGCGAGGCAGTTACGTCACCATGAGCTGGTTGAACTGATATATGGAAGGGGTTGCGGAGGTTACTCTCCAACCGTGAAGAGGCGACTAAACTTGTCGGTAGAGAAAATCAGGAGGACTTGCCGATTCACTCAGTCGCTAGAACTTGGCTGACTGACAAAAGGCGCGTAAGTCATGTGAGCTGGCTCTTTGATATCTCGTGATAGTCTATGCCGCATAGGTTTGTTAATAATGATAGGTGCCCACCCCTCTGCTGTTAACTCGCCTTAACCACCGTTAAAACTCATTTATCAGTGGGTAATCAATCAGTCAACTTCTGATGTGGTGTACTATATCATTTCCTATAGACCTCCCAGTGATCATCAGTGGGAAGAAGCTTGCCTATCTTGAGCCACAGGAGAAGGTATGGAAGGGAGAATCGGGTCAGTGGTTTGATATTTCTGAGCTCCAGGTTAAGGGCTTGCAAGACAGTCTTGCCCCTTTTAATGGCATATGCGACTTCTCTGCTAGCACAACTCGTGATTACTCCGGTACCCTCTTCCGCTTTCCTCTTCGTGATACTCCTTCTGAGCTTTCAGAGAATGTGTACACGGTTTCAAAGTTGCATGAATTGCTCACAGCTCTCAAAGAAGAGGCAAAGTTCCTTCTGCTTTTCCTCCGCTCCATTGACACAATTGAAGTATTCGAACTCCCCCAGCACGGGGGACAGCAGCAGTTGTTTCGAGTAGAAATAGCAGAAAAAGAGCAAACATACCGACATCGAAAGCATTTCATGGACCAGTTGAAATCAGCACATGAGTCACAGTCCTACAGTATCAGCCAGCACATTAATGTGGTGACCAACTTCCATGTAGCTGTGACGGATGGCGGCCACACAACACGGAGTCACTGGCTGGTCGCCAACCAGGTAGGGTCTCCAAGCTCAAAAGTTCATACAGCAGCTGTAAAACAGCATGTTTTCCCCTGGGTGGGTGTGGCTCTGGAGCTCAAAGATGGCACTGCCCCCACCCCGACCTCTAGTGGTCGTATCTTCTGCTTTCTCCCAATGCCAGAAGAAGCTTCGTCCCCTCTCCCTGTGCATGTTAATGGTACGTTCGGTCTGAATGATGATCGAAGAACACTCAAATGGCCAGGCATTGAGAGGAAAAATGACCCCACTGCTGAGTGGAATACCTTGCTTGTGAGCCAACTTCTTCCCCCATGCTATGCACTACTGCTCAATATAGCCAAGGACCTCCTAGCACCCAAGGAATACTACAGTGCATGGCCAGAAGTGAGTAGTGTCCACAACACAAACTGGAAGGATCTCTTGCTCCCCTTGTTTCGTGTCCTCATGAGTGAGCCAGTTGTCTGGACAGAGAGATTGGACACTAAGGTGGGGAGGTGGATTGTGCCTAGTGAGGGAGTGTTTGTCCCACGGGAAGGTAATTTCTCACTAATAGTGCATTGCATCCTTTCCTCCTGTGGTGTCAAGCTCGTCGATGTGCCACCCAGGATCTGGAATGGTTTTCAGCTTGCAGGATTTTCTCCTAGTTCTGTGTCACCTAGTCTCACCCGTAACCACATTCGGATTCAGAGTGGAAGTTATATGAGCATTGATGCCCACAGTAAGTATGAGCTTCTCAGATACTGCCTCACAGATCAACAGTATTCAGATCTTCAGGGACTCTTTCTGCTTCCACTAGCCAATGGTAGGTTTGAGCAATTTACATTGCCTGGCTTGTACAATTCTAGCCAGTACCGCTATCTTTGCAGCAGAGACTATCCACAAGATTTGCTTCCCAATTTAACTGACCGATTAGTAAATTTGCATCAAAATGACTCTGACCTGCAAACCAAGCTGCTATCTGTGGCTTCCTCCCAAAGAACCCAGCTTCGCAGCCTGGACACCCAAGCAGTGGCCCAGCTCCTTCCACACTGCTTTCCTCAAGAATGGCGTTCTTGCCAGACTGTTTCTCTCCCTCATCCCTTCTTCCCGTCTGAATGGTTTGAAAAATTTTGGAGGTGGGTAAGAACTCGAGATCTCCGCACGTTTGCTGGGAAACTGTTACTTCCTGTGGTATCTTCCAAACAAAGTGGATTTGATGTCACAACGCTTACAGGTAATTCACCTGTTCTACTATTCTCTGAGCATTATTCTACCGACTTTCTTCAAGCTCTAACTAAGTTGCAGGTCCGCTATACAAACACAAGCGAGTTCCCCTACTTGTATCATAAGTACCTACCCTCCTACGTGAATGAACCATCACCATCTGGCATTTTGACAGCAGTTGCTAATGCTCATCAAAGGAACATAACTGAAATCCAGACAGTTAAACTCTCACCAAGTGAAGCATCTATCATCCAGGTGTATCTCTCAATTCAGCAGATTTATCCTAACAGTGCACAGCAAAAAGCCCTTTCAAGCCTTCCAGTCCTTAGTGCTCTAAACCAAGATAAGCTTTACTCAGCAAACGAAGCTGCTCAGTCAACTTGGAACAGTATGATAGTGATGGAACCAGAGGGATTTGATATCAACTACAGGTGTCTTCCCAGAAATCTTGTCATTCTTTCACGAACACAAAACCAAAGTACTTTTTTGAACTCCATACCTGGTATACAGAAACCAACCAAGCTGGAGTTCATTCTCAAAATCCTCTTTCCCATGATCCAAAACAAGGCATACCCAGACCATCAAATTGACAGTCTGATGGAGCAAGTGCTCCAGTTACTGCCATCGCTCACTCGAGACTCTACCAAGCTCAAGTCTGAACTATGTACTCTACCATTCCTTAAAACTGCCTCTAGTGTACGTAAATCACCTTCTGAGCTTTTTGACCCTTCACAGCATGATCTAAAAGAGCTCTACCAAGGTAAGCCAGTATTCCCTACTGATCCATTTGACCAACAAGAATACAAATACTCCCTTCTTGGCTGTGGATTGCATCAGTCAGTCAGTGCCAAAGAAATTGTGGAAATTATTCAATCTATCGCCGCTTCATCAGCAAGCTCTCCACAGAAGGTGGACAGTGCAAGATTTTCAAAAGCAAAAGCAGTCCTCAAGTACTTAGGCTCACACGATGCAATCCTCAATGAAATGGTGCAGTACTCCACCATGAAGCAAGTGCTTCTAAACTTGGCCTCACAGTACAGCTGGCTCCCAGTTCTCTCTCTTCCTCCTCAGGGTTACCCAGAGTGCTTGTCATGGAGAAGTGGGACTTGTACTTCCCACCTCACATCTCTCCACGATTCCGTGCTCTTTCCAGACCATGTCAATAGGGAACAGCTTCCCACTATAACAGGCTCACAAGTGTATGTAGTGGACTGCTCTCCATCCCAACAACTCTCCAACATTTTCCCAAGAACACAGACAGAGCTCGATCATGTCTTGATACATTTCCAGCAAGTCATTGATCGCTATGAGGACATTGATCAGGATCAACTAAACAAAATTGTCCACATAATATACAGATACCTGTACACCCATCGAGGTAGCCTGACTCCTGCCTCATGGTCAAGAATTCCCCAGTGGATCTGGATAAAGAGGGATTGCACTTTTGTCGCTCCCAGTGTTGTTGCACTCAAACAGAATTCCAACTTCCACCAAAACCTGGAGCCTTACATCTATGTACTACCAGATGACTTACAGCAGTTTGCACAATTGTTTATCAAATTTGGTGTCACGGACTATGTCACTCAGTCACAGATTGTTTCAGTTCTTAAGGTGATCAAAGACACAGACAGTCGATGGCTCAAGGCTGCGGAAACATGGAGTACAGTCATGAGGATCCTTAACTGGCTTACTGATAGTGGAGATAAAGTAGTGGAACTCACTGGAGAAGATTTGTATGTTCCCATTGAGTCTGATTCTGAACTTCCAAAGCTAATGGAAGCCAGTGAAGTGGTCTACACAGACAATGCCTTCTTAAAGGACTTCCTGGCCTCATCTGATCAAGAAGAACAAGAGTATACATTTGCACACCATCGCATTCATCCCCACTTGGCTCACTGCCTTGGACTTACGCCTCTCAGTAAACACTTGAACATTGCTGAAGATACCTTTGAAGATGCTGGACAATATGAAACACTCACACAACGGCTGAAAAACATCTTGCGAGAGTATGATGGTGGTCTTACCATTGTTAAAGAGCTCATTCAGAATGCTGATGATGCTGGGGCTACTGAACTCAACATTTGCTACGATGCCCGTATACATGACATCCCACCGAAACGTCTCCTATATCCAGGAATGGCAGAGTGCCACGGACCAGCACTGATTATCCACAATGATGCCAGTTTTACAGATGAAGACTTTCAAAATATACAAAAGTTAGCAGCAGCTAAAAAAGAAGATAAGCCACTGAAGATTGGTAAGTTTGGTGTGGGCTTCTGTTCCGTTTACCACATAACTGATGTTCCTTCATTTGTGAGCCATGACTCAATGTGCATATTTGATCCAACATTACAGCATCTTAAAAAGGAAATTAAAAACCCTGCAAGGCCGGGAAAGAAGGTGAAGTTCACTGAAAGAATTGTGACCTCCTCCCAGCAGCTTATGCCCTTTGCTGGTTTGTATGACTTTGATCCAAAGAAGTGTTATGAAGGGACTATATTTCGACTCCCATTCCGAACATCTAGCAGTGAAATCAGTGGTATCATATACAATGAGAATATGATCACAAAGCTCAAGGAGGACATCCAGACCTCCGGCTCTAAACTACTTCTTTTCTTGCAACATGTGAAAAGATTAACATTCAGCCGTATCAGTAATGGGAAGTCATCTCCTGAAGTCCTAGTGGACATACGAAGGGAAAACAGTATGCTTGAAAAGGTTATCGTCTTACACAGCACCCTACATAATCCTTTGCATGAAAACTATGAACAATGGCTCGTGTCTTCCCACACTGATACCATAACTTTCAATCTCACAGAGAAGTATGCAACTGCCGCAGTGGCCTGCCAGCTCGAATGTCCCAATAGTGATTCTCCCTCAGAGAAGGAGACAGTCTACACGCCAGTACCCATCACAGGGGAGGTCTTCTGTTTCCTTCCTCTCACACTACACACTGGACTCCCAGTGCATGTGAGTGCTAACTTTGCTGTGATGAGCAATCGAAAAGGTATTCGTTCCACTGACAAAGAATCAGACACCGACAGTTGCAATAAGGAGATCCAGTGGAATGTTGACCTGATGAAAGAGGTCATTCCTAAGGCATACCTCAACCTGCTAACATCTCTTCAACAGATGTGCTCAGACCAGAATGTCAAAGAAGATAAATACCTATTTTTTAGCCTATGGCCTCTGCAAAAGCATTTAAAGACACACAATCCTTGGGATCATCTTATTGCTCCACTGTATGAGTCCATCTGCTCCAGTAGCCTGTTCTATTCCATGTCTCTGTCACAGTGGCAGACTTTGGCTGAGAGTAAGATCCTTTCTCCTGGTATTCTTTGCCAGTCAATCGATCGGTCTACACCTGACTGTGTCCTGAAAGTAGTGGAAGAATTTCAGTTACCTGTTGTTGAACTCCCCCCTTCTTACCAGGAACATATCCCACGTAAAAAGCTTGATAGTTCAATAATTGATGAAGAGCAGTTCCTTAAGCTTTTCTTTGAAAGCATTCAAACTCTTGCATCTGGTGATTTGGTGCACATTCGAAATAAGGTCCTCAAATGTCTACTTCAAGCATTTGCCGTTGCATCAGAAATAGCCACAAAACAAAGCGATTATATTCAAGGTTACCTCCAAGATAATGTCTGTGTTCCTTGCTCCCCAGATGGCCAGTTACTGAAAATTGCTGCTGAGATCATTGACCCAAAAGCACCATTTGCAGAGTTGTACGACCCAAGTGACAGTGCCTTTCCCTTGAAAGAGTTAAGCGACAGCCGAATGATCCATGGTGCTCTGATTCAAATTGGGATGATTAGCAGCTCCCTGCCCTGGTCCATGCTGATAGAGAGAGCCAGATCAATTTGGGATCAGTATTCCATAGATAAACACAAGGCACTCAAAAGAGTTAAACTGATATTAGAGTGCACAGACGCTAATCTGTTGAAAACACAGCAATCTATACCAGATTTTGACCACGAGCCACCTCAGGAACCAAGTGAGCTGTCTGTGATCAAGTTCGTACCCGTAATGCAGAAACCACCTGAATACCCGCTCCAGTGGTGTGGGGAAGGTACAGACCTACTGAGTCCCAAAGAAATGCTCAGATATTCAGAACTTAACACTCTCTTAGCCGGGTCACAGCTACCAATTGTGTGTGAACTAATTCCTAGCAAGGGTGGATGTGGGCATATATCACACGCAATAGAAACAGCACTGAAAATTCAAACTACTCCAAATTATAACCAGGTTTTAGAGCATCTCCGTCATTTAATTGAAGTATTTAGCTCCCAACAACTTGATATTTCCACATCCATTGCTCCAGCTATTGAGTGTGAATGGGTTGACAGATCTTGTTCTGAGATATACAATTTTTTTGAATCTCAGTTATCATGCAAAAAGATTGACTCAGGTGACCTATCTGAGCTACTACATAAGCCCTGTGTGTGGAGTGGCAAGGAATTTGTATTGCCCAGTGCAGTAGCAGAGAAGTGGAAACACAATGGTCCTTACCTTTTTTGTGTTCCACACACACTGAAATGCAAAACTGACTTAATTGCAGCTCTTGGTATCAAGAAGGAATTTGGAGCTGAAGAGTTCCTATATACTCTGCAGAGAATACACGAAACCTTTGGTAGTAATCCAGTAGATGATGAGTGTAAACTGATTCTTATTAACATCATTCAAGGTTTGGACCAAGCTATTAATGAAACAGAGCCATTGAGCCAAACCTGTTTCCTCCCAGACAACTCTCTTGTGATGCATGATGCTAAAACATTGGTTTTCAATGATGCTCCATGGTGTGAGGCTGATGTAGACTGGACAGTTGTGCATAGCTCAATAGCACGGGAACACAGCACTGAAACTTGGTGTTAAGCCAGTCCGAAGCAAACTGCTCCAGAGTTACGAATCCAAACATCAGTATTTTAAAGGTGTGCCATTCGGTCAAAGGGAGCCTCTTACACAGAGGATCCAAAACATCTTGAGAGAATATCCCTTTGATGTCACTGTCTTAAAAGAACTCCTCCAAAATGCTGACGATGCCAAAGCAACAAAAATGTATGTTATACTTGATAGGCGGCAGCATGGTACAAAGAGTTTGCCATCTGACAATTGGAAGGACCTCCAGGGTCCTGCACTGCTCGTGTGGAATGACAGTGTCTTCAGTGAAGACGACCTCAGTGGCATCCAGCGACTTGGGCTTGGCAACAAAAGAACAGATGCAGAATCCATTGGCATGTATGGCATTGGTTTCAATGTGGTGTACCACCTTACTGACTGCCCCAGTTTCATTTCAAATGGAACCACTCTGTGTGTCTTGGACCCTCACTGTCGCTATATCCCTGGAGCCGATGACCTGTTGCCAGGAAGGAGATATGACAACTTGGATGAGAGATTTTGGAGCAATTGGGCAGATCTGAAGACAGCCTACCTGCGGGATGGAAATTGGCCTGAAGAATTGAAAGGGGGTTCCTTGTTCCGATTTCCTCTTCGTTCCACTTCTGAATTAGTGAAGAACTCAAAGATAGTAAGTAGCGAGTCAAGGGCTGGTTATGACCAGGAACAGTCACAGAGCCCCTTAACAAAATGGGAAATGGAAGATCGTTTAAAGAAATGGATTCCTCAGATGCAGCAAGCACTTTTTTTCTTGAACCATATAACTGAGCTCAATTTTTTTATCATTAAAGATAGCTCCAGGCATATGCCTGAAATGCAACTTACTAAGTGTTTTAAAGTGGGTATTGACCAAACTGCAAGAGAAAGCCGTGCTCAACTACATGCCATGGTCAGAGACTTTACAGGACAAGGGAGTGAAGTCCACACTGTCATGTATCCCCTCACAATCACTGAAAAGTCCTCTGCCACAGAAGCTGGCACAAGTCAGAGTTGGATCATCCAACAAGGAGTGGGAGACTCAATGAAGCAAGACCAGCAGTGGATGTACAGTCCTCAGATCAAACCGAAGCATGGCATTGCTGCTCATATAGAGCTGAAATCAGATGATATAAAAACTGACCTCTTATCTGGAGCAGTATTCTGCTTCTTGCCTCTTCCCATTACTTCAAGACTTCCAGTGCATATAAATGGTAGTTTCATACTTGATGCTACTCGAAGGAACTTGTGGCATGCTACAAATCCTGATGAACCTGATGACCGAATGAAATGGAACCTCATGCTGATTGAAGCCATTGCTTCCTCATATACCAAGTTTCTAGTTGATGCCCGACAGTTTTATATTAAGTCAAGTGTCTACAATTCAGGAGCGCAACTACAGAATGATATTCAGCACTACTACAATACTTTCCCAACATGGCTGACAAAAGTGCAGAAACCACCAGGTGGCATCTTTCTGAGCCTTGCAAAGATGGTTTACATAAAACTTGCCAAGCAGGATGAAAAGGTTTTAGCTAGCATCAAGCAGTTTGAAAGCAGCGGTACATCTACGTCTTTTACTGGCAGTAAGATGTTTACTGTTGAGTGGCACCCTCTACTGAACAAAGACAATCCTTCAAAGCAAGGATATTTCTGGAATCCATCCATTAAAGAAAGAGCACTAACTCCTATTCTGGAAAGAATTGGAATGAACCTTGTTGCTGCACCACTGAGAATACAGAGACACTTTGCAGATCTGGAAACTAAAGTGGAGTTGCCAGTAGCTTTAAGACAAAGTGTGTACAAATATTACAGCAGCTTTTACCAGCAGGTGTCTGAGACAGGCTTTCCATGCCATGTAAGAGACACAGCTTTTCAGTGCACAGACAATTTCAAAAAGTTCACTGAATACTTCCTTGCACCAGAATCAGAGCCCACCCCTATACCTGCAATTGTATCCAGTCCTACGATATTTAAACCCAATCCCAAGGTATTCCCTGAGCCTCCATTCGGCCTGCCACTCCTCCTGACTGCTGATGAGCAGCTTCGGAAGTTTGTTGAGCAAAACAAAGTCATTAAGTCCGAATACGTTCAACTTTTCCCCAAATGTCAAGAGAGCTTTCTCCATCCTGACATGCGCAAGATAAACTATGCTGCTACCTACTTCCTGGAACCCTCTGCAGATAACTGGAGCCTCATTTGTAGAATTCTATCAGCAACATTGCCTGTGTCCCTTCGGGCACAAATGGTGCAGAGTGCCAACCAACACATCAAGCTACAGCTTGAGCTAAAGCCCCTCTGGCAATGCCTTTCATCTGACCCCATCTTTCAAAAGTACTTGAAAGAAAGTGTGGGAATTTGGGCTCTATTCCCATCCACTGATGATCGGTTGTTCTCCATTCAATCAAATGACCAATTACTCCCTTTAGACATCTTCTCAGAGCCCATGAGTCCAGAGCCTCCGATTGTTTCAGTGTTAAAGGAAGCTGGAATGCCATTCCTCGACACCAATGTTACTGGGCTGTACATCACTAAGCCAGGACAATATACCAAGCAGTTCTGTCCCAAACTATCTGATCATGTCAGAGTCCTCACTAACCTGTTCTGTCTATATCAAGAAGGAGCTCTAGAACCATTCCTGACCGCTGATGAAGTTGACAAAAATATCAGACTACTCTTTGAGTATTTTGGAAACATTCACTTTTCTCGTGATTCTAAAAGCTTGCAGAATATTAAATCAATACCACTTTTCAAGAATATTGATGGGAATCAGTGCACACTTCTTGGCAAGGTATACGTTTGGCCCGGCAGCATATGTCAGGCTGGGCGTGAGAAGTGGGTCAAGGAGGCAAATGTTGTGTTCCTAAAGAGGTATGATGATTGGACCAAGCTTGGGTCAGCATCAGTCCTTGGCATACGAGAGTTGTCAACTCTGCAGGTCTACACTCAGTGCATTTTCCCACACTTCGAGCTTTTTAGTGATGAAGAACGGCTTGAACAACTGCAGCACATCAGAGATACATTATATGAGGATGCTTACAGAGACAGTGAGTCAACAAGTGAATATGCACTTGACAATAGGTATATTGCTATTCGGTTCATTTCTGCATTAAAAGTCCTCCCATGCCTGAAGCATGATGATACCCTCAAACCCGTAAATTACTTCAGTGATCCTGATGTTGAAATCTTCCCCACCTTCCAACTATCCTTCCACTTCCCCTCAAAAGAGCTGTCGGTTAAGCAGTGGCTAGTTTTCTTTCGCAAGATTGGACTACGAACCAAAGTTACTAAAGATGAATTCATCACGTTTTGTCACAAGGTATCATCTGGAGACCACAAAGATCTTCGAAAAGCATCTTCAGTTTTAGTGAATTATCTTTTTAGTGCTAAAGATTGGTACAGAGACTTCAACTTTCTGTGTCAAATTTCAAAAATTTCATTTGTCTGCACCGCAACTGTATCACATTTGAGTTGGATACGGCCAACATACCCGGCAGAAAATAGGATGCAGTTAGGCAGTATGACCATTGACATGACCAAACTTTCTGGTGCAGTACTCTCTGAGCACTCAAGACTGGTTTGGACTGTAAAACCTATTGTGAGACTTCCTTCTCTCAGTTTTCAGTTCTACCAAGCACTGGGAGTAATTAGAAGTCCCAACCCAGATGATGTGATTCACAATATCCTCAACATCTCCCGGACACGTTTCTCACACTTCCGCCTTTTTGATAACTACCCAACCAATTGCCAGATGCCTAAAGAATCCCACTCTATGCAGACATCGACCAGTGAGCACTTGCTGCTGGAAGTTTTGCGAAGTAATTTTGAATTTCTCAAGAAAAGTGATAACTACCCAGAAAGTAGCTTAAAACAGCTCACAAGCAGTGCTTGCATCCCAGTATGCTCACAAGGTAGCACCACTGGCATCATCAAGCCAGTCCTTGTGATGCCCCTGCAGGTTACTGCCTCCAGAGGTGAAGAGGTTGGAAGGTTTCAGCCTTTCATTAGTCCTCTCCCCAGTTGCTTGTACTCTGTTCTTCCAGAAGTTCTCTCAGTGTTGGGAGTGGACACTAGCATTCAACTCAGCCACATCAGAGTTGCACTTGAAACAGCACACAAGTGCATTCAACAACCTCTTGATCCAAATACCAAATCCACAATTAAAAGTTTACTCAAAAAACTACATAGCCTACTGCGAGATATTGATTCAAGTACACTCGCCAAAGATGTTAGAGCATTACAGCCACTGTACCTACCAAACACCGAACACAAGCTAGTTGACAGCACCTTCCTACTTTTTAATGATAGGACTCACTACAAGCACAACAGGTTTAATCTGTTGAGCTCACCATATTCACTATTTTCTCTGTTAACCCAAAATTGGTATGGAATTGGATTCTCTGAGAAGGCATTCTGTCAAAACCTGCCTCCTGAGGTCTCACCCAAAGCCCTCTCTACATGTATTAATGAAGTGCTTAATACGGAATGCACCACAGAATGTGAACATCAGTCACCATATGCAAAGAAGCTTAAGGCATGCTTTGCTTTCCGCAATTTTGCTACTGTAGCCTCTGCAATGCTCCAGTATGAGAGTAGCTCTGTTGATAAAAAACTGTGTGCTGAGTTCAAGGCTGCAATGGAGTGGTTCCTGAAGAACTTAGAGGTTATTACAATAGAAAATCTCCATGCCAACATCATACTAAAAATTACTCAACCACCACAGAATATTGGAACAGCAAAGGTGGACTTCTTGCTTCAGAAAAATGAAAGTTTATTTTGTCTGTACATTGATGCAAATGTAACTCTCACCCTGGGTCTGCGTTCCTTCAAAGCACTTGTAAATTCCATTGTGCTACATGTGGCCCAAAGAAGCAAAATTGATATCAAAAAACTTGAGGAAGCAGAATCGGCTATTGGAATCATCCTGAAGGCAGAATCTGAAGTGGAACTGTACCAGCATCTTGAGGACCTACAAGTGCCCATTGATGATACTGATATTGAAGGTGAATCCTTCAATCCAAGCCTCGAACCCAAACTTGGTGAACCCATCCCAGGAAGCTGGCTCCACCGACTAGATGCGGATGTCTGTAACATTTTCCGACCGGAGGAATGGGTTGGCTATGAGGAAAGAGAAGGTCACATTGTGTTTGCTATTGTGATTCACCGAATGTTGAAACCAGGGCAGAAATCTGACCAACCTGATCTGACTGACCAATACCTCATACGCATAAACCCTGATGATCAAGAAGGGAAAGTTGTGAGTGTTCTTGAGCTGTACAGGTTTCTTCGTTCACTTGAGTTAAAGGACAATCCAGACGGAAGTCAAACCCTGAGTGCTATAGCTAGCTAATTGGTTTGAAACTCTTACTCCAATATGATCTTTAATTATACTTCATTATGATTATATATAGGCCATAGATAGTTGGTTTGAAACTTGTATTGTGTAATGTGAACTTTGAGGTTGCAATTGGAGATCTTAGCAATATAAGTATACTGATGTATACAGATGGTATACAGACATGTACATGGCATTGTACAACAGTGATATCAGTAACACATGGTGTGCCTGTAAAGTTGTAGTGATGAATGGCCAGATGGTATTACTGTCAGGCTAGCTCACTCCTCCTTGGGAGAGTCCCTGAGTCCCAGCTCAATCAGGAGGGCATTCTCCATAGCCAAGTAGTCCTGGGTGTGTGTGGCACAGAAGAAGGTAGCTATAACAGAGACAGGCCTATATCCTTCTAAGAAGCTTAAGTGTACAAGCTACTAAAGACTCTGAGTGACTGACCTTCTTGGCATGTTCCTCCCAGTTATTGGCTTCCTTTGGAGCACTCTCTTCCTGCAACACGAGAGCAAGTTTCACTGAATGAAGCGTTCAGCTACAAAACCAGTTTAGTACTCTTATCAATGTACACAATGAACACATGGGACTTATGTAGCCTCGTTCCGAGACCCCACCCCCAGTTTTCATATACAAAAACTGGAGTGGGGTCTGGGAACGAGGCTATGATATGCACTCTGTATATAGCTGTGTTATTGGCTTCTATGATGTGCATGAGCCTATAATGATAATAGTACATGTCTATATAGCAGCTGGTGCATAGGTTGCTGGTCTCACTTGTTCCTGATTCCTGGTATCCAGGAGAGTCTTTTACCCCCTCTCCCTCACAACTGCTCTCAGCTGCAAACTCCATCCTCTTCAGCTCCCGGTAAAAGAATGCCTCCATAAAGGAGACCTGAGGATAGGTGAAAGATCTACAGCTTGAGCATGTGGACCAAGTAATGACCCTATGTGTGAGCAGATCAGTCTGTTGAAGGAGGAGCTCACATAAAGAGCTATATTACAACCCTTGTAGCACTAGTACTGTGCTTAATATTATTGCCTTGGACTTAAGGGGACCAGCTGTACTCAGCCTGGCCGGGCTGTACGTGTAGTGTGCACACCTCATTGGTGGAGGGATGGCTGAGGCTCCAGGGCACTTCCAGAATGCGCAGGGTTCCTCCGTTGTCCCCCACAGCCAGCATCAGCTTTTTCGCTGTAAAGAGGGCAGAGACAGAACACAGCTACAACACCAGTCAATCATCCTCCTACAGCTAGCTGAGGAGGAGGCGGCTAAGAATGGCCAACAGACTTCAGCCTGTTTAGTGACAAAATTTTACAACAAACAAATTACACACCGCCACTAGGATAAGAGGAATTCAGTACACTACTAAACTGGTACTATGCCTCAGAAACTGAAGTGGGTACATGTTAATTGCTAGTGTCTATGCCACGTACAAGTGAGTGGCCATGCAGGGGACCACTGCTGTGATGGACATGGAGGACACGTTCTGTGCTAGTGAGGGTTCATGTGACCTGCAGTGAGGGTGAGAATGTGATCTGTGGCCAATGAGGGAGTTGTGTGAGCTAGACACTCTGGTCAGGTAAAGTATTTATGGTCGGAAACATGCAGTATGCCGTGTACGGAGTTTTACAGTTGTATCCACTACTCAACAACCTATTGCTTGCAGCACAAAGTATGGGGTAGCTTATGTGGGGGTGGGGGGTTGGGGAACCTGGCCATGGGATGAGGCTAGACGAACTATAATTAAGTCCAACATCACCGTTATTCAATATTATTACGGTTGAGCTATATAATCAACAGACAGTTAGGAATATACTCCTTTTAGGCTCCTCCCCCTCCATGACAAGATACCACAATTACCATTTTTATAATAATACTCAACAGACTCATGCACAGTATAATACACAGAGAAATGCAAAAGAAAACACTAATTAAATTATAGTACTCCACACCAAACCAGCACCTGTATAATTGTGTCAAAATCTAAAAATAACCACTTTTTTCAAGCTAAAACATGACTGTGCAACTATGTAGATGTGTCTGGTGATTGTTCTAGTTTAGACGCTCCCCCCTGTGGGAGAACCTGTGCACCCTCTTCCTCCCCCTCCTCTTCCTCCCCCTCCTCTTCCTCCCCCTCCTCTTCCTCTCTCTCAGGGGTACCCAGGGTCTTCAGCATCTTTAGCACCTTATCCCATTCATTGAAACACTAAAGGGAGGAAGGGAGGGAGGGAGGGAGGGAGAGAGGGAGGGAGGGGGGAGAGGGAGGGAAGGAGGAAGGAAGGAGGAGGGAGGAGAGGAGAAGGATGGGAGAGAAGGGGCTGGCAGGTTACGTGTAGTTCACAGTACCCTGCTCATGAAGGGTTGGTTAAGTATAAGAGTTTTCATTGACACCATCTTACATCATTTGCATCTACCAACTGTTGCTAAGGGCGCCATCTTGGTGGGCAGCAAATAGCTAATAGCTGTGCGCATGATGCACATAAAGACAGAAAGTTGCTGTTGATTCTGAGATCGCTGTATAACATACTATTCTAGCTTCTATTTATTGCCCACGCATGGTGGGCAAAAACAGACATAAACGGAAAATGACATGGTCGTAATGCAGGATGTGACATCACATGCAAACTCTCTACTAGAGCACAATGTCATGTTATTGCTTAAGGTGGCGATGGAGTTACGGGGGAGAAAAAAATAACATGATCATGTCTTGTATTTATAACCAATATTGTGTGGTAAATATAAGCAGTCTAAGGAAAGACATAAAACAGTACTGCAGTGTGCAGCAAGATGATGTCATCCCATGGTTAGCAAACGGTTAAAAAATGAAAATCGCCACAGACTGAACCAGCTAGCTTGAATTGTATGGTATACTCATATTTCACTAGTATCTGTGCCCTACCAGAGTGATTTATTAAAGATAGGCCCTAGTTTTTGAGAAAACGCCCTCTACTTTCCGTCTGCGACGCTGCTTGGATTATAACTGAGTCTAAAGTGAAATAGAAAGCAAAAGACGCAAAAAAATGTTCTGATAGGGCACAGCTAAGGTCTTACCGGTTAACTCTAAGTAAATCGTAATGCTATAGTGGCTTATTGTATGTCTTGCTGTTCTGTGCTGAAAACATGGTCAGTCTGCTATTGTCACTGTATAAAATTTCATACCGTATATTCTAATTATTCGTACCTCCAGCTCCACCTTAACGTGTAGCTACAATTATATGTTTTGCTGACTACAATCTATAAGCCAACCTTCTGGTGGTAATCCACATGGTTGTCAGCAACCTGTCTCATGAGCCTGCTTATCTCCCTGTTCTTTGCCTCATGCCACTTCTCAATGTCCACTCTTAGCTGTTCGTTGGCTTGTGACAGGTTGTCCAAAGCCTGCTCCGCAGCAATACTACACTGAAGTTAGAGAGAGGAAACTAAATTGAGAGGAAATTATCTAAAGAGGAAGACAAAATGTAGACAAATAGCCAAAGAGTAAGCAGGCTGGGCCTTTAGAAATTTGCGTCCACTCCCTGATCGAGGTCCCTCAAACAGGTTTCAGATTCCACTTTGCCTCAATCTTGGGTCTATTGCAGTGCTTACACCATTTGATCATGCATGCACACACAGACAGAGCTTGTAAGATCTCAAGTCAACTGTGCGTAAAAATAATCAGTGGCTGCAAAAAGGGGCTACCTGCTTATCGGCACAGTTAGCCTACAAGTTGATCAGAGAGTTTTCCAATACAAAGTTACTAAATGGGTACTGTCATGCAAGACTGCATGCCTAAACAATGGATGACTCGCTTTGATAGAGTGGACTGAAAAGTGGGTGGAGCTGAAGTGTTTAAGCATTTAGTGCAGCAAGTACTAGAGGTTTGCTGAACTTCACCCCATGCAAGCTTTGCTTTATTGTGTCATTTGAATAGAAGCCTTGACAATGTGTGATAATCAGTGGCGTAGCCAGGATGAAGAAGTTATGTTGGCACTGCTTGGGCACACTGCCGAAAGCAGTGTCCAGAGACGTCATGTGCCTCTGTGGAGGCGGTGAAGCAGGCAAGAATCCGCACAAATTTTTTCTTATGCATAATTGTTAGCTACCAGGAAGGGCTCTCGTAGCTTCTTTGTGCTTTTCATTATTGCTGCATTTGGGTCTCTTAGCGTTATTTTAAACTTTCAGTCCTCCTCTTCTTGGCAGGGTTGTTGCTATAGCTGCAGCAGCAGTCGAACAGCGAAGGCTGTTTTAATATTGTGCACGTGTAAATAATTACTGATCTTTGACCTTAGCTTTTCATGTTATTTTTACCTGGCAGACGCAATTTTTACCCGGGCACCGGGTATGTCTGGGTGTACCTACGCCACTGGTGAAAATGTGTGACAGTGTCCCTCTGAAGATCAAAGCATACAAGGGACCCTCAAAATGACTAACCTTCTCGAGGTCATTGGCAAGTTTAGTAACTTTCTGCACCTTTCCAGCAGTAACCGCCTATAGAACAGTAGCATACACAACATATCAATACACAGCACTATCACCATTACTCTGGAAGGGGCGCCAAATCGTTAGCTTATATTTTCTCCAAACTTAACCCCTACACACACAATGTCCCGCACAGCACTGTATGTGCATGTACCTCATCATGTGCCTTCTTCTTTCTCTCTCTTTCCTCGGCTGTCCTCTCCCGTTCCAATTGGAGAGCATCACGGCGCTTAATCGCTGCCTAATGGACACAATATGTGTACGAATCAGTAGGATTTGTATCACACATGTAGGTACATGTAGCTTACTTCATTCCCAGACCTCGACTATATATGCATGCACATATTGCACCACTACCAGTACAATTTGGTGGTAAAATTCACATTTTCTAGCACCATTTAGTCGTATGAAAAACCAGTGAAAAAATACCCCCCCCCTCCTTCAGTGCCTACAGTGTTATTACCGAGTGCACTGGCTGATTGTGGGTACTGGAGTATTGATTCAAAACCTTTGCCGCAGTGGTTAGGGGTGGGAAAGATGTCACATGTGGAGTCATATCCTCTAGGGGGGCCTGGGGCTAGCCTCGTTCCCAGGCCACGTTGTAAAATTCGAAAAGAGTGGCCTGGTATCCACTGTTTGCGCATGCGCGGCTCCCCAGGTTTTTCTGGGGAACTTGGAAACTAGCGGATACTACGCCGCAATATCACTCCGTCTATCATCGTATTATCGTTCGTTACACGCATACAATTGAAGGTGGTGTCACTATCAGATGAGTCTAGGAACGAGGCTAAGCCGGTGCTGATGGTCTTTCGCCATGTAGATACCTAGAAAAGTATTGTTAGTTTGATTGTTCGATCCCGTTTACCTCTGAAAGGCCAGATCTGAGATTGAAAATCGAGCAGCTACTAAGAGAGAGGCGCTTCCGAATTTCTATGGTAAGACAGCTACCATAATCCTAGCGGATAAAAAATAACAGGTAGTTTTGCTATTCTTGACTGGTTAGAAAGCCTTTCCAGTTGTAGAAAGTATAAAATCAGACGGTTTCTAGTTCTTCCGCTTACTATACCTGTATACTGCCTCCGTACTACTCCTCGCCATGTGACTGAGTTCGTTCGCGGACACGTTTACTGGCCCTGTTCCGTAAATTCTCGCGCATGCGCAAACAGTGTGTACCAGGCTCTACTCTCCCCTCCACTAGAGCCTGGGAACGAGGCTAGCCTGGGGCATGCTCCCCCACGAAATTTAGATGGTCTGAGGTTGCTTTTGGTAATGACTGAGTATGAAAAATTCAGGGGAAATGCCAGAGAAATTGTTTAGAAACGCAGCCATGAATACCTAGCCTTTTGAGGCCCAGAAGCATTATTGGATGGTGTGCGTGACAAAAGAATAAAGCACCTCCTAGTGCTTTCAGGAGATATCTCACTTTGGGTCACCCTGGATCATGCATGTGTGGCTACTAACATACGTAGAAGAGTGAGGTACAGGCTGCCACTCACAATTGCTGAGCTGCAGTAGAGCTGGTACTCTTTCGATGCCATCAGAAGAGAGTAAGCATTGACATCGTTCTAAAGGAGAGGAAGATCAACAAGGTTTACTGCAGTATCTAGGAGAAGGCTACGACATACAAAAAAAATTGGAAATGTTTGTCTTGGACATTAGGAATACTCTTGATGACCAACCCTCGATAATATGTATTTGAAATCATTACTACAACCACTCCTACTATCCCTTACTATACAATAAACCCCAGTTACTGCTGGATGCCTGACTTTGAGAATCAGGAATGGTGGGTTAAAAAAGCTTTTTGATGGCATGCCAACTCTCCCCACCCACTCTAGCCTCCCCCTCCTTTCAACGTATCCCTCCCTCCCTCTCCCTACTTCCCTCTTTTTCTCTTCTTGAAATAAGAATACGAGTTCAATGTGGCCTGTTCCTAGGCTCCCCCTCCCCCCTCCTTCCCCCCTCCCTTCTCCCACCTTCCCCTTCCCCCTCCCCCCCTCCTTCCCCCCCATCCCCCCCTCCTTCCCCTCCCCCTCCCGATTTTTTTCTTGAAGCCTGGGAATGAGGCTGTAAGGTCAATGACTGAATATCATGCATACATGTGCATGTATGTTCCACATGACTCAGCTCATACAGAGGTATACACTTGGCTAGGACTCACCAGCGACTTTGTTGCAGTCTCATTCTTCTCGATGCAGTTGGCTAATCTCTGCAGTGGGTGTGTTAACTGACGCTCTATTGCAGCCCACTCAAAACACCCGGAGGAGAAATCCTCAAGGATCCCCAAAAGGGCCTCTCTCTCGGTGTGCAGCCGGTTCCCCACCCTTTCCACCACCCCGGTCTTTTCGGAGAGTGTTGTAAAGTACTTGCCCTCCTTAGCGAACTCTGGGTCGGGGTTTTTGAGCTTGAGGGCTGTGGTGGCCTGCCTCATAGAGGTTGAGACCAGGTCTAAGAACTTGCTACCGGCGGAGGACTCAGCCATGTGGGTAGCAAAGGTCTGGTGATAAGGGGTAGGGGGTGGGGGAGGGAGGGAATTGTGTGTGTGTGCGTGTGTGTGTGTGTGTATGTGTGTGTGTGTGCATGTGTGTGTATGTATGTGAGTAAGTATGTGTTGTTTTATTCAGTCCTACCGGAGATCGGGAATATTTTGTGTAAAAAAATGTGTCACACACATAAGAAAATGTACCAAGCCCATAGCTATGCTAAAGTGAAACACGCACGTGGGCCTGGGTACGAGGCTACATGCACAATGTACGTGCTCTATATAAGAGAGTCCTGACTCCATAGTAGTCACTAACACAAGCAGTAACGACTCATAGCTGCCACCATACATGCATGGTGCCAACATACAACTTAGCCTACCTCAGAGTCTGCTGTGAGGAAGAGCTTGAGGTTGCTGTCGAAGGAGAAGTAGGGATGGACAGTAAGTCTCCAGAGGAACTTCTCCAGGGCCTTCTGCCGCTCCCTCAGGAATTCATCACTCATGTGGTCAAAGTAGCGTGCAAGCTGTTTGCCTGGGAGGGGCTAGGGCCAGAGAGCAGAGGTCAAAAGTCAGGTACCATTTCCAGACTCCATCCCCAGTTCTAATCACTGTGAAATATATCGGGCCCAGTATGATTGTAACATTGCTTTTAAGTTCCCAGGTAACCAACTGGAGGGGTACTTTGGTAATCATTTTCTTCAGATTCAAGGGGGGGGGGGGTCACTCCCACAGAGTCTATAGTCACAACTGCAACAGCGGGTCAAAACCTTGACCGGCTCTTTTCAGTGGTTTGACGGTTGACTGCACTGATTTTCGGCCTTTGACCTCACACGTGACCCTACCCAGATTTGCCGTTTTGTGGCGATACTCAGTGCTTCTGAGCGCGCTTTGACCCTAGACTGTGCGCTTCTGAGCGCGCTTTGACCCTAGACTGTGCGCTTCTGAGCGCGTCTTTGACTATTGACTGCACCCTTTTGAACGGCTTTGACCATTGACCACTGACCGACTACAGTCGCAGTTGTGACTATAGAGTCCATGGGAGTGACCCCCCCCTGAGATTTACAAAACTATATCACATCATACTACTTTACTAACAAGGAAAGTCCCAGATGAAGTAGTTCTGATAACCTATGTACACACTATGTGTATAGTACGTACTCCTGCACCAGGAGCCTATGAACACCCCAGTGTGTGCATAGTACTCCTGCCTGCACTCACCGGCACAATGAGTGTTGTGTATTTCTTCTCAATGTGGTCTCGGAGCCACTCAAAGTCTCGGTACCTTCTCCACACCTCATAGTGGGTCTCCTCGAACAAGTGTCTCGGTCTTGTGGTCTGTGGGGTTTGGGGTGAGGGGATTGGGGGGAGCACGGAATTTAGAAGGTACAAAGGCATTCACACCAAGTCCGGCCATTCCCAAGCCAACACCTTAGTCCGAGGCAAACCTCATTCCCAGGCCAGTGTATTACATGTACCATAGATACCATCTATGCATGTACATGCACAGGTATGTCACACAAAAGGCCAGTATCTCGGTAAGAGGCCATATCACACCAAGCAGGTCTGCACCTCAGTCAGAGGCAATGCCCTACATATAGGCCTTCAATTATAAAATTCTACCTGTCGATAGTGCATACTGGTTGTAAATTTGAAGATCAAAACATTTATCCCTCAAACTGCATTAATCTGATACAGGCGTAAAATTAAGAGTACATACAAAAGAGCCCTATACATAAACTATTATCAGCATTTCCAGTGTATATTGTTGTAGATGGGATGATAAATGCACTACTCACCTCTGTACAGATCTTGTACATGATGAATGCATCACTCTTGACCCCCTGTTTCTCTCGGTCAGTGATACAAATCTTCAGGTCCATGTGCTCTTCCTCTTCTGCCGCCGCCGAGGGAGAGACATTGCGGCGCCGTCCTGGGCCAGCTATCGGACACTCTAAGTCCAGCCTCTTTGCCTCCGTTCGGGAGTAAAGCTTCGACTTTGGAACGTCCCCTGAGCTGGTGCTGTCTTCTAACTCGGGCTTGGCGGTGATAGTAGCAGCAGTGTCCTCTCTGTATTGGCTGGCCTGCTCCTCTGGGTGGAGCAGGAACACAACAGAACATCAGCCATAATGGGGACATTTACAGCTGTAATATCCCTTGTTCCCAGGCAGAGGAGGATGGCCAACGATGACCTTTACGCAATATGGCTACACTTAAAGTCACATGACAAAGTAAATTGATTTACTGTGTGTAGGCTTGTGATCAGATGAAAGTTGCTTGTAATATGAATGAAGTGGTACTAATCTGTAGTCTGAGGTAGCTGCGGACCTGAGATCGCTCCATCAAGCCCTGACAGCAAGTGGTTCATTCAGGCATGGTTGTCCTTTTCTTTGAATTGGAAGAATAATTAATCTAGAAGCTGAACCCTTCAAAATCAGTACTGCTACAGAGAAACCTTCTAGCTGAGGGCCTCTACTTGTCACGTGACTAGCCGATCACTAAGCAGCCTTGATTACTACAGGTCGACCTTGGCCAACCTCCTCTGGTTCCCAGGCCTCCACTTTTCATTTGCAGTACACTGACCATTAGAGTGGAGAATGGGAGCAATGCTATCCATGTGATACCTTCAGCAAGTTATATAGCAATACAATTAGTGCAAGAATTTTATAGGCCACCTCGCCAGCCTAATAGCTTCTACAATGTGTGGTTCTACATACTAGTACTGTAAGTGATAGAAGAGGTACTAGTGTGGTCAGTCATACTTAGGCCACAGCGAGTTAATTTTCTGAATGAAGAGGGGGCTTCTTAGTTGGCTTTGCCGACGCTTCGACTAGATGCTCTAGTCTTCTTTAGTCGATCAGGTCAGAACACTCAAACAACTGTTGCTGAAGGAGACCCTGCTGAAGAGCGCTTCAACTGCAACGGAGGACTGGAGGTTCCTGATTGTGGATGGCAATTCGGAGGAGACTGGAGGGCGGAGCTAACTCGGGTCAATCCAACCTCCCGTGACATTCGCTGACGAACATTGTGACGTGACATGTCGTGACGTGCGTGGCTATAAAATAGCAGGTGTTCTCACACTAGCTTCACTTTCGCTCTGAAGAAGACTAGAGCATCTAGTCGAAACGTCGGCAAAGAAAGCTGAAGCCTTTCCTTGTTAATTTTCTGTTTGTCATTCCTATCCACATACGGTTCCAGGAAATGTCACTAAAAACTTACACAGGTACTTTGCTGTGTAACCAGTCGTGTACAGTTGCAGATCGAAACGAGCGGCAAAAGCGGAGAGAGATCCAGTTGACGTTTCTGACTCTTAACTTGGTACTCGGACCAAGAAAGTACGTACTTACACTCTAGTATGGCACTCACAGGTATCTTCTCAGTTACGTAAATGTATTGAAAAATGGGTGTGGTCATGGTGACGTCTCTTATTATACGAAAGTACAATGAATGGCCAATCAGGTGCGCTTTTCTTTACTTCCTGACGAACATACGTCTGTTCGTCAGGAAGTAAATAATTAGTGTAACTGTTCTGGTGGAGTCAAGAATTGGTAATTCATATGCTATGTTTTCTTGCGTGTGTTTGTTACGTTTTTGAGGATGAGAAACAGGAAGTTGACTTGCTGTGGCCTTACCTACCAATTGTACATATACTTAGAATGAAATGTCAAATTTTGGACCTAAGTTCTGTCTGCACAAGCAGTAGTCTTTCTGAACTCGTCTGAAAATTTCTGAGCACTTTTCAAGTCAGTAGAACTGTCAGCAGCTGTACTCGGGAGTGGGGAATCATGCTCCCCCAGAAAACTTTTTGAGTTTAGACAGTGTCAGAGCGCTTCTGAGGCCATTTCTGAGTGAAATTTGTACTAGTATCATTAAAATTTCAGATATAATTATATAGACCTTGTAAATATCATTCAACTTACCTCGACGTCGAGCCGCTCGAGATTGATTTGTAGTAGTACTCAATTCAAGTACTAATTAAACCACACCTACTAATTATTATGCACACGTCACGTGTTTGAACCGGTTTTGCATTAGTATGCTTGCGCGATCGTGAAAGTGTGTAACTGAACACACAAGTCTGTAGTGTAACTGTTGGCAGTTGCTGAGAAAGATATCGCTTGAATCACCGTTTTACCAAGGCCATCGACATCTCTAGAGACTATAAACATCTTTTAGAAAAGTAAGAAGTCATTAAAATAATGTAACTCAGTTAAAAAAGGGGGTGCAATTGCCCCCCTAGCCCCCCCTGGCTACGCCACTGAATAATATAGGCATGTGAGCCATGCAATGAAAGCAGGAAAAGCAGAAGAAAGAGTAACTCTTTCTTCTGCTTTTCATGTCATCATGCACTCCTGTGAGCTGCCTGCACCCTACTTTCATCAAGGACGATTCTCTCGGTTGGCTAGTAGAATTCATTCCGAAGTTCTTCAATTCCAACCCGAAATACTCGTCAAAATCTTCATTAAAGGCCAACTTTTCGGCTATTCAGCTGTAGCCTTCTTCAGGGCAAGAAGTCTACATCACAGTAGCCGAAACGTCGGCCATTGATGAAGATTTTGACAAGTATTTTGGGTTGGAATTGAAGAACTTCGGAATGAACCCTACTTTCACGTCTGGATTTATACACTCCCTAACCAACTTACCAGGGCTAGCCTCCAATGAAGCAGTAACATACGACTTCAGCTGGGCTTCAATGTATCCTTCACTGTGAGTATCTGGGACAGCAGTTAAGGGGTCTTCAGATGCAGACTTAAACTCCAGACGAGGAAGCTGCTCACTTTCCTGCACTACAGGACCACCCTCTGAAAAGAGATCTCCATCGTTCGGTCCTGCATCATCAGAGTAGCTCTCGTTGACCAGGGTATTAGCCTTTTCTTCGCTGTCGTCTGCCATTTCTGCAGAGGTTGAGCATTTACTCCAATTAAGGAGCACCACAGCTGACTGAGAGACTGAATATTTCAGCTCGCCAGCAATGCATTACATAAGTATACAGTATATGTTGTGGGCCCACAGTAGCTACAGTACTCTGTGTTACTATAGTAGCAGAAGTCACCCGGTTGTACAGGTAGCTATAAAATCCGACGACAGCAGCATGCAAATTTCGTATGAATTGCACAGTATTGCAGCTGCATGCAGCCCGGTTGCACAGTAATTTAAGAGTACTAGTCGTAGAAGTCACATATTTCTCTCACCTGCAGACCACTGGCACTGACCACCCCGCTTGCGATGCGACAGAATCTCGCTTAGTACTAATGTCTATGTATCGATCCTAGACCAATCGCTTTTGAACTTTGAACCTCCATGCGCATGCGCGGAGCTATACGGGGCGTAGACCATACTGGAGGAGAACTTGATTGAATGATGTCCGCCGTAGACTTAAAAGAGAAAGGCAACAAGCACTTTTCTGAAAGCGAGTATGACAAAGCAGTTGCCTGCTACACAGAAGCTTTACTATTTCAGCCTCAAAACCATTTGCTATTTAGCAATAGAAGTGTTGCTTTCATTAAACAAAAATTGTACCGAGAGGCGTTGAATGATGCTGTCCAATGTATTACTCTGGCACCCAAATTTGCTAAAGGCTACTTGAGGAAGGCTTCAGCTCTTAATGGGCTTCAGAAATATAGCAAAGCTATGCCAGCTGCTGAGGAAGGATACAAACTTCGTGCCAGTGACCGGATTTGCAAAGATTGTATTGGTCAATGGCTAATAGCGTCCACAGCATTACTAAACGCAGATGTGGAAAGAATGGAAGATATTCCTCCTGGTGTTTTCCCCGTGACGAAAAATTGTCTGGAATTACTGTCCAAAATACAGCAACAGCACTCAAGTCCTGGTGGTATATCAGTGGAGAGTCTTCAAAGTCATATGTTTAAAGTTACAGAAGAACTTGAATACCTTTTACAAAAGTTTGGTCATGTCCTTTCGTTATGTATGAGTGAGTGGGTGACGGCACTAATGCAGTCTCTTAAAGTAGACCCTCGTACACATGCAGCTTCTAAGACGGTCATTGAAGCGCAAAAAACTAAATCAAAGGAGTTAGTCACATGGCTTGATTCAGAAGTGGATCACACACTGTATCCAGTAATTCGACCCGTTTTTGCTCTTCTTACTGTGGCAGTGCTTACTTGCGTTTCAACCCTTAATCAATTACTCTCTTCTCGTGCTCATATACAAATTCTGACAAAAGCATGTCTAGTTTTCTACAAAGAGTCTATTCTTTCTACCGAAGAATATCTCCGGCTTCACATTCATGCTGTGCAGTTACTGCTGAATTCTTTTTGCATGGAAAGTGGTCATGCTCAAAAAAGGGGAAAGGAAGAGGCTAAAGAAATCGAAGTTATCTCGCAAGAACTTAAATCTCTTCTCAGTCGTTACAATCCGTCTTCCGCAGATTACACAGAAGTGAAAGAATCTGTTCAAGAGGTTATCAGCAACGTAGCTATCTTACTTTCTTCTAATGATGCACCTGTTCAATCGTTTAAGAGATTAACAAAAGAAGATGCCAAAATGTTAAATCTTCAAGTTATGAAAGAATCAGAAACTCTAAAGAAAAAGCTGAATGCAGAGAATTATCTTCACTTTAGAGACATGGATTCTCTTGTACTAGCAACAGGTAAATGGCTATATATGAGTTGACCCTTGATTATAATTAACAAATTCATACCGTGCATGAATACAAAACAGATTTTTATCTCTAATTATAGTGAAAAGAGAATGATTTTTAACGATTTTCTTATCTATTACAGGTGGTTTGGTGTATGTTGGTGAAACTGAAAGTGCTAAAATGACTCTGAAGCAAAGTGAATCTTTCTATCTAACTGTCATTACCAGACTATTGGATAATAAGCTTCTTTCCATAAATGACGCTGCCGAGTGCTTCTTTCACCCTCAAACAATGATGCTATGCAATGCATTCTTTTTGGCTGGCGTGGATGATGGTCTATTAGCTGATGTATTCATCCGATGGAAGTGTCTGGCTACAGAACTTTATGCAATGCTTGCCAGACTAGGACTCAGTAAGAGCCTCATGAGTATGTTTAACAAAATAGAGGCTTTCAGGGTAGCCGGTGAAGGAGAATGTGACAAAGAAGAAGCACTCATGAATATTCGAGATCAGCATCAAAAGGAGGGTATTAAAATTATACAAGAATGGGGAGTGAAAGCAATTCGTGCCCTGTTAGATCAATCTTGGATGAATGTTCAAACATTACTTGAGCCTGATCAGATGCTTCTACAGTATTGCATGTCACCTTTGTATGACACTACCTGCTATCCCGTACCTATCCCACCCAAAGTTTTAAGTTTAAAAGGAGTTGTAATAGCCATAAGAAATGAAGGTCTTCCGATTGTGAGGACTCTGGATTTTGGTCGCATTCAAGACTTAGCTTTGGAATCTCACAACACTTCAATGAAAGCAGTAGCTGCAAAACACTCAGGCAGGTCTTGGCAAGAACTACAGTTTATGGCGGACAAGACAGCTAGTGATCTGCTGCAACACATGCTTCCCAATGATCTTCAGTTGTTAATAAATGATGACGCAATTAAGCGTGTTTATTTCTGTCCAGATCAAATATTAGCCAAGTTTCCAGTAGAAATTCTTCCTTTGAGAAATGGACAGCGACTTGGAGAGAAAGTTGCTATTACATATCTCTCTTCAGCTAGAGAACTTTTAAGAGAATGTACTCTTTCCTTTCTTTCCACAGATCTACCTACTCATCAGAAGGCGAGCGGTACTAAGCCTGAATGTGCAATATTTGCCAATCCTAACTTTGACCTAGAAAGAGCTACTGATGAAAGTGACAGTCATTGGAGTTTATTAAGTTTATTGCTATCGTCTGTCTTCTCTGAATCAACAAGTGTTAGTAAGGTTACATCCCTTCCAAATTCCGAAAGTGAGGCTCATGAAATTGAGCATTTGCTGACTTCTTCACCGGTTGTTAGTGACGCTTGTCAAGTTCATGTTTCCATTGGCGACAATGCAACACTATTCAAAGTGCTTCAAGTGCAGTCTCCCCTCATCTTGCACTTTGCTACTCATGGCTTTTCCAGTCCAGACTTTCACTACCAATATCACAATTTCTGGTCCGACACAAAATCTGGACTCCTTGCTGGTGCTAATACATATCGCCTTCGAAAATACAAAACTATAGCTGATGAAGCTGGAACAGGCGAGCTAACAGCCTTGGCTGCTTGTGGAATGAAACTAGTTGGTACGCGTTTAGTATACTTGTCAAGTTGCCGATCTTCATATGGATTCATTGGACGCGGAGAAGCACTTAGCAGTTTAGCTCAAGGATTTCGTATTGCAGGATCATACACAGTCATAGCTACATTATGGCCTATTTCAGATGAAGTAGGTCGAAAAATGGCCCTTCATTTTTACCATTATGCCTGTAAACGTGGCATGCAGGTATCTCTTGCTCTCCAGGCAGCTAAAAAGAAATTACGAGAAGACGGCTATGATCACTGGTATGACTGGGCAGGCTTTCTTTGCCTTGGAATTGACACACCTATATTTGTTTAATTGTTCAGAAAGTATGACATTGTGTTTCATTTTGCATTACATTAAATTTGTATGTCTTTGCCCTATATATAGATTTTCCTTTCTAATTAAACACAAGACTTAAGTTCAGAAGGCATGATATTGTGTTTCCATTGGCAACTATATATAACAAACAAAACATTATCAAAAGGGAAGGTTCTGCAAAGAAACAAAAATCAACACGGCTAGCTACATGTTTTAACATTTGATAATTACTACAATACTAGCTAGCACTTCTCAATCACCTTAAGGCATGAATTACTTTTATGCAATTGTTCATACAACCACTGTGTGTGTTCCTGGAATGATCCAGTCCCTACTAACAATAGGCATGTAGCTCTGGCAACTATGACCTTCTGAATTTGTGCAATGTATGCAGAGTTGTTAGTTCCACTAATTTCTTCAAATCTTCGCTCATACTGATCCAGTGATACAGAATGAAAGGTCTGAAGCAACCACTTTGTATAATTGGTGACATTGAGATTGTGCTCGCGTGTTGAGCTGTAGAGTTGAAAAGTGGAGCTTCCATATTTACCGATATCAGTTGATATAAATGTTGAAAGTAACCCCTTTTCATCCTGAACTTCATTTAAATAATTTTCAATCAACTTCAAGCACTCTGCACCCGAGTAATTTGGTTCACCTTTGCGGTAAAATCCATAAAGAAGGATTTGCTCCCAACGCACCATCACTGCTACATACCCTGATTTTTCATTTAGGTAGTTTGTTATGTATATGTCAGCTTTTGAATTTATTCTTGAAGAGAGATTTAAAGAGCTTATAGCTGCCTTCTTTAGCGCTAATGGGGAACATGTATCTTTGATCTTAAGAAAACATTTCATTCCAGTTCTATGCATAGGATGGCCTCCTCTCCACTCATCAAAGACCACTGTATAGTGTGTGGCTGAAGGATTATCAAGCAAGTCCCCAAAAACCATAGCATTGAACGTCTCTATGGAAATAAACTTAGAGTGCTGAAAATTAATACATACCTCTCGGCTTATTATGAAGGAGTGTGGTTCAAGAGTCTCCAACCAGAAGGTTTTTAGGTCCACAAGGTCACACTCATCTTTACTCAGCTTGTTCTCTGGGCATTGGTTGCTGGTATCATAAACAATTTGAACTAAAATCAGTCTTCTGGAAGCATTCATCAAAAAATTATTCCACGTCACTAATGGAGAAAGGTAGTGTTCTTCATCACATTTGTTCCATTCATTTATATCGAACATTTCCATAAGCGTTGGATTTTTAGTCATGTTTTCATTTATGGGAGCTCTAAGCTGTGTCCCAACCACAAAAGGTTCCACAGTGTATGTTAGTCTGTCTAAGTGTCCTGCCCAACACTGAAGGCTTCTCAGTCTTGCTGCAGCCCAGGTCATTTGATCCATGAATGAAAGTGATAACACGTAGTTGGCTGCAGTGGAACTGTTTCTTGCTAACTGTTCATCTGAGTAGTAGACATTGTGAGCCATGTACATAGGCACTCCATTACTTTGATACCATACTATGGTCTTTAATATGACAGCACATAGAATGCTAGTGCATAACAGAAATATTGATAGCTGGTGCATTCTGCACAAGTGTGTTCTCAAGATTAGCTCTGAGGAGTGGACGGGTGAATGATTTAGAATCTGCATTGTTCTACATTGTGGCAGCCATATTAAAAATTTTATGTATAATGTGTACACTGGCTGCTACTGGTTAGTGAGTGTGACACTACACATACAGTATGTGAAAAAAACAGAAGCCACCAACTATGTACCAAAACTCACCTCTTGAAGAAGCCTCATTTGAATTCTAGTAACCTACGAAACAAAGACACAAACATGGCATTGTACCTTCAATGTTATCAAATACTGTGGGCAAGCATTTACTTAATGTGTACATGCTAGTTTCTATAGCCATATAATTTCTATTATCCAAATAAAAGGTAGCTCAGTGAGTGTGTACAAAAATAGCCACTGTGAACTTCGACCTTGCGGTCATTTGGAATGGCAGAATATTCTCTCAGTATATGGCACTTCTAGCGCCCATTTCTCTTATGATTTTCTTTGGCAAATTGATATCACCGCTAATTGTGGAATAATGTATTATGTTCATCCACTTATGACAGACGTCAAATCTTAGTCATGTTGTATGTAGCTATTTTGGATGAGTTTGCTTGGTTATCTAAAAGTGAATGATGTTGGGCACCAGTAAATCATGCACTTTGGAAGCAGCAACTAACAATAAACCTATTCCCAGACCTCTGTTTAATATCTCTGATGACTCTTAAACTCACTTGTTGCAGTATCAAATATCCCTGTGCATGTGACTGCCGGCTACTGTATGATGTTGAGGAGAAAATGGCCTAGTGGCGAAATTGTGTGTAGCTAAATGACACATACTCGAACATTCCCCCAGCAGTGAAATGGTATTGTAGTTAGTGTACTCTTTAACATACCTTACTGTCATAGTGTTTATCTTACTAAGGCCACTTCAGCTTGATGTTTCGTTTCATGAGCCAATTTTCCTCCACACTAGGGTCGGTCGGCTGCATCACTTACAAGAAATTTTCAAGTTAGCACTTCCGCAAAAGTCTTTACCGCCTTTCACCCAGTGAATTTGCAAGAAGTTGCATGCATTCAGCCATTTGACTGCAAAGCTGACTCAGGTAAGTTTTAGACTGCTACTATTTTCAAATGCATCAAGTTGGGTCAGTCAGGCCTGTGAAACGAAACATCAAGTTGAAGTGGCCTAAATATTTGGGCATCACTGAATCCAAACCAAAAACTAGATTAGCATGTTTCTAGCTCAGGGTCTTAGACCAATTATAATGGGGGAGTCATTTTACCAGGAGTGCATAATGACGTACTGATTTTACCCATTGGGTGTCCCTTAACCCTAGACCAGTGCACAGTAATTGGATTTATTATGCATGTATAAGTATTGTGCTGAAAATTGTGTAAAAGTCATCAGACTATCTGACAGGGGTCAAAGACCAGGAGGTTCAGACTTAGGTGTGCTCTACATGCAAGACTGTGGTTGGCCCACCAGACTGTGTAGTTGGGTATCAGAAGTACATAATTATTTAGTCTGGGCATACATAAATTATGTTTGCCCAGACTAAATTATAATTGGCTGTCCACTGGAAAGAGCAAATCGGCAGTGGCTCTTAAGTGCTTAATTACATTAGGCTGTCTGCCAAAGGCTAACAGGTTACACGGTTACTACTGGCAACCAGTCCCACCAACTTGCAAACCTCTGTAGAGCACGTATCATAACGTGCGCTATGATCTGGACTAGTCTCGCGTAGCCAGACCCTCGCGCCGAGACTAGGCCAACTCACCCAACGACATTTAGTGTCCAGCAGCCATCGCTTCTAGTATACTAACCCGCCCCCAATTATGATCACATGATATTCTCGTGACTTTTACCTGACACAAGCCAAGCGTTCACAGTACACAGTACAGTTGGGTTCACTACCTGAAACTCGTGAAGTCGAAGACTTGACCTTTGTTGCCATTGTGAAGTTCGATTTCAAATGTTAGTTGAGACGATATTACCCGCAACTATTAAGTAGTAGCTAGCTAAGACTAAGCTAGCCTATCTCTATTCAAATTTGTCATTCATTCAAAGATACAGAACCAGTCACAGACCAGTGAAAAGTATTATCTTATAATGGCTATGGCTGGGCCCCTAGTTCCTTCTAGCCACTCATCGGATCAGTTCAGGGGTCCCCACATGGGCGAAGTTTCTGAACACATGTGGCAAATTTCGGACACTCCTCTCATGATGGGCCACCCCATGATCAATCCTGCTGAATACCCCACTATTCAAGAACAGGTGGACCATCCTGGGGACGACTTTGTAACTTTTCATCGCTACAACTCTGATGACATTATTTATGAGATCCCCCGGAAACGGGCAAAGATAATTGGTGAGAAATATTTGAAGGGTGAATTGTTGGGGGAGGGCTCTTACTCCAAGGTGAAGGAAATGTTGGATGTTAACACACTGTGTCGGAGAGCAGTGAAGATTATGAAACAAAGAAAGCTAAGAAAAATACCCAATGGTGAAGCTAACGTGCGGAGGTTAGTCAGTTGAATAGGTGTATGTGTGTGTAAATTACTGACTTATATATCCACAATATGCCAACATGACATCACCCTTGCTAGTAAATTAACTGTACTGTGTCCATTTCTGTGTTTCATAATTCGAAAGGGGGAGTGACTATTGAGAATGCATTTTTGCAAATGCTTATATGGATATAGACTTTCCGATCTCTTTTGGACTCCCTCACCTAGTATGTACTCAGATTTGTTTTAGTCTGCTGCTCTGTGTAAAATTGGTGAGTAGGTTGTATGCTGACACTTGAGTGCACATGCATGTATTCAAATACTCCATACTATAATACTATACTCAGAGTCAGGAATGTTGCCTCCAAAAAGGTGGAGGGGGACTAATGAGTGTTAATGAAAATGCATGTGGGAGGGGACAAGGAACATTGTGGCCTTATCCATATAACCCATAACTAAAATTTTGTTGCAAACAACTGGGTTTGCAGAAACCTGTCTATTGCCTCTGGCTAACTAGCTCTGTTTATACAAACCTGGTCTTCGGCGCAAACAGCAAACGGGCAGACTTTAGAATGACATTAATGTGAAGAGTTTTTGCAGAATCAGTGAATGGTATTCCTGCGTGGCTGTCCTTACATCCTGTCTCGTGTTTACACGTAATAACAGTTTACTTCCCTGTGTAGTTGTGAGCCAGGAACAGTGATCAGTTAGGGAAAGAACCTAACTACTCCCCAGCTATTGACCGGAATGCAAGGTTGCCTGTACTTACATGTATGCTACGCACCGTTAGGTCTTTTTCACTTATAGGGATCTCCTAGTACAGATGTCCTATATAGCCCTGTTGTATACTGGACATTGAATTTTGATAAACGCTAGCATAGTAATAAATGTCCACCACACTCATCCAGCACCAACAGCTAAGGAATGCATAGCTTGATTGGTTTTTATTAATTACCACCAATTACTAAGTTGAGCATGTAAATTTAATCCAGCTGGTTGTGTCTCTGTGTGCAGGGAGATCAAGATTCTGAAACGGTTGAGACACAGGAACGTCATTGAGCTGGTGGAGACCTTTGAAGACACAGAGAAACAGAAACTATATCCTTTGAATGCAATGTGCGTGTTCATTATGTACAGGATGTTAATGACAGCTCACAACTCTAGGTCCTTAGGCCTACTTTGCAATACTAGTTGTCAGAGTACGGTCCCACCTGTTTGATTTCTATGTGTGGGAAAAGACCACGCTTCTTGTACCTGTTGGAAACAACCCTCCCACTGTAGCTGTATTGCACTAGTCTCGTCCCCAGCGCGATGACTGCCCCCTGCTGAACACAGTGGGGACTAAAGTGCATAGCTGTGTAGAATTTAGAAATCAGCTAGCTAGAGAGAGTTTCGAGGGACATTAAGAAGGAGGGTGAGAGTCGAGGGAAGTCTTTGAGCTAAGGCTGTTCTACTGTTTTATTTGTAAAAGATTTTCTCATAGGCTGGTTTCGAAGTGAATATCGATATGCCAATTCCCATTCTTTTCAATTCAGTAGGGTAGGTACGTAGGAATGAGACAGCACAATAGTACACGTTAGTCTTGTGTCCCCAGGAGTGCCTTAATTTGTACTGGGTTGTGTGTGTTGATGCTGTAGCCTCATTCCCATTCCACACGCATGGGGGTGGGGGTGGGGAGACCCTATAGCGATAAGGCTACTGATGGTGTGGTTTGCAATGCAGCTCTCCATTTTTTTTTAAAATTTGCGAGCTTGGGAATTGAGAGGTAGTTGTAGTGAAACAAGGACTAGTCCTGTGTTCAGGGTACTGAGATATTTTTTGTGGCAGGAAGTACATGTATGTGGTTTTTCCAATATTTCCTCCCCCAATGTGAGGTTTGTACCACACCACAGAATAGGGAACCATGTGGTTAGGGTTTCTTGTATGATGAGGGTGAGCACTGGCATTGCATGTGGTGTCAGTCCCAGGCTCATATACCTTTCTGTATCCCATCTGTAGTAGCTTCTCTGCCTCTGTGCTATAAAATCGCTACACGTATCTTCAGTGTGGATAATGCCAGGTTCAATTCGAGGAGTGCACCTGGAACCAAGTACCCACTATTAGGCATATCGTTGTTGCCGAGCTCAATTGGGTGCCCTAGCATTCAGTTTTGATACCGTATTGCTTAATGCCAGCCTTGTGTGACAGTGCCTACATTGTGCATTCCTCTGTTGAGATGGCTGGCTTCCTTGACTGCGAGATACGTATGTCGTACTGGAATACTGTGTGGGAGGGCTGCAAGAGATGCTGGACAAGGCTCCTGGAAACAAGTTTCCTGCCTGGCAAGCACACAAGTGAGTTGCTGTCCACTTCTCTCAAACATATCCCACTTACAGATTTATCACATCCATTAGCACAGAAACTAGATTTTGCTTCCTACAAATTTGACAAGATCCCATAACTATTAGGGTATATACCCTGCAGACCAGGTGACCCTGTTAGCCTTGCCAGTGGAGTGAATTCATGGGCATGAATACTCTTTATCCCATGTGGATCTGATAATGGCTAGCCTATAATAAAACTGGCTTGTAAACAACGCCATATCCAAATAAGCATAGTAATTACTGCCATTCCCATGTGCCAGGTCTGGGGGTGGTAGTCAACTGCATTCATGAGGTAGTGAATCTAATAACTGGCTAGATCCGCATAGCAGTTGTCTGGGGGAGACAGCAGTGTTGCTCGTTCATGCAAATTATCACATAATCAGTGTTCTCATAGAAGGCATCCAAAGAGTGGGTGTAGACGAAACATGCTCAATACCTGCATAAAAGTAACATGTCAAGTTATACATGTACATGTACATAAGCTGTAATGTGTGTAGCTAGCCTTTTAGTAGGCCTAAGACTATCAGCACAACAGTCTATATGGTAGAACTTTCAGTCGTTATGGTGTGTTCTGGTAGTGTTACATAACAACTGCATATTCGTGCAGACATTTGAATGTACTCTCGGATTTATATACTGATATGGTATACATGTACGTACATGTACATGTAGATGCTACATAATTAATCACTCTTGGGTTCTGTTTCCCGGGCGTGTCTTCCTGCAGGTATTTTGTACAGCTAATAGATGGTCTGGAATACCTTCATGGCCGGGGCATCGTGCACAAGGACATCAAGCCCGGTAACCTCCTCCTCACAGCTGAAGACATCGTCAAGATCACAGACTTTGGCGTAGCCGAGGTGAGGGTCACCTGCTGAGATGCAGGAAAGTGGAGAATTATTTATTTACCATCGAGCGTAATTACACTGCCGAGTGTAAAGTATAGCGGGTGAGTAGAGATATGGATGTATTGAATCAGGATTTGGGTGTGGCGAGACGGATCGTGAGCCAGCCTGTCATGAGAATAACAACTAACCCGGAACCATGCCACTGGAGAGCTACGAAAAAGCGACTGGTCTTTGCGGCAGATTGTTGTCTCTATCTGCAACCGATTTTCAAGGATCAGCTATTATCTAGTATTAGCCTGTCCCCTCTCCTTGTTGGATTTGTTATGAAAATTTCCTTTTACTTCTTAGCTACCGTAACACTTACACATAAATTACAAGAGGAGAGATTGAACTGACTCTCAATTTCACACATCCAGATTAAGTGTCCTGGTGACAAGATTGATATGTCATTTTTAAACCACCTGGGCATCAGTTAGGCTGCACAACTTGCAGTGAGGTACTGACGCAGTAATTTCATTGTGCGCTTCCAGTTAGCTAGGATTATCATTGTGCCTACCACTTCTTCACCATCTAAAGCCAGATGTGCAATGGTGTATGAGACCTGCAAACTTTCAAGGATGGCTAAAGCACAATGATGTAACTTAGCGCTTTTTCCACACTGAGATAAGTGTGGAAGTACTAACAGATGCAGGAAATGCATAGCAATCTTAGTAATAGTGTGTGTGTGTGTGTGTGCGCACACGTCCTGGGAGGCTGGTAATAATTACAGTACATCTGTGTTATTTTTGTGCCACAGACAAGTGTCCTCATTATGGAGATGTTGGGGCTTCCTTAGTAAACCGGCCTATCAACCAGAAAGTGGGGATACATACCATCTTTCCTCTCCCTGCAGGAGTTGGACCAATTTGACCAGTCAGACCTGTGTTCTACCTGTCAGGGCAGCCCTGCCTTCCAACCCCCTGAGATAGCCCTGGGCCAGGTCGACTCATGGTCGGGGTTCAAGGCTGACATTTGGGCCGCAGGAGTCACACTGTGAGTGCACAACCAGTCGTGTTTGTCGGGGCTTTCCTGGAGTCCTGGTCACATCCATCCCTCGGGATGAGTGGTGGGTAGGACATGTGAAAGCCCCAGCCTCGTTCCCAGGCTCCACTGCCCAGCGTTTTTTACACTTTACGGGCAGGGCTTGCCCGTGTTTTTCCAAGATGCAAAAAACGCTGGGCAGTGGAGCCTGGGAACGAGGCTATGAAAGCCCGACTAGCAGCAGCGCTAATGTTTCGTTTTAGTGACTTAAATTAAAGCTAAAAGCAAATCTCACAAAGCTGATGGTTAACATTGGCATACCACATTCAGTGGCGTAGCCAGGTATTTTGAAAAGGGGGTGCAAACTGAGTAGCGCTGCCGAAGCCGCACCCACTAGGGGGGTCTGGGGGCATGCTCCCCCAGAAAATGTTTTGAGTTTAGACAGTGTCAGAGCGCTTCTGAGGCCATTTCTGAGTGAAATTAGTATCATTAAAATTTCAGATATAATTATATAGACCTTGTAAATATCATTCAACTTACCTCGACGTCGAGCCGCTCGAGATTGATTTGTAGTAGTACTCAATTCAAGTACTAATTAAACCACACCTACTAATTATTATGCACACGTCACGTGTTTGAACTCTCTGAACTCGGTTTTGCATTAGTATGCTTGCGCGATCGTGAAAGTGTGTAACTGAACACACAAGTCTGTAGTGTAACTGTTGGCAGTTGCTGAGAAAGATATCGCTTGAATCACCGTTTTACCAAGGCCATCGACATCTCTAGAGACTATAAACATCTTTTAGAAAAGTAAGAAGTCATTAAAATAATGTAACTCAGTTAAAAAAGGGGGTGCAATTGCCCCCCTAGCCCCCCCCCTGGCTACGCCACTGACATTCACTATTATAGTTGCCTTCTGTCTTTCTCTCTCTCTTACAACTTATCATTGCATGGTGAGTCTGTCTGCTGAATATACTCTGTTATCATAACAAACTAGCTCCACGTGCATGTATTAGCCATATGAATCCGTATATCTGCATGGTTCCTGTGTGGCAATGGAATGTGATTACCCTACACATACACGTACATGAAGCTTGGTCTGCATTCCCAACAACCCTTTAGGCGCTTTAATTACATGTATGCGTCCTTGTAGTTTTGCATTAAAATCCAATTTTTCAAACCGATAATTTCCAATTATATGTCACTATCATTGCTCTCAGGAGACTCGTTTCCTACTATTGTGCCAGCTACAATGGTCTTCGTAGCTAGCTAGCTACGCACATAAATTACCTATGTACACTGCACTGATACCTTGCTTTGATGTCAGGCTTGCTTGCACATTAATATGGCAGATAGGCCGGCTAGAATCAATCTTGTTGTTATACATGTATATACCAAATCTTCAACTGTCTTATCGCTGTAAAAACACAAAAGGTGCCTTATTGTTAAGTTCTTTCACACTTTGCAAGCTGTTTCATTTACATTTACATTACTTGTCACATTTGTGACTACCGAATTTCTAATATTGTGTCACGTTGACGACGCATAATTAGAGCACCTAAGGTAAACACAGCTTCCCATTGCACTGTAACAGTCACTTGCTAGCTTCTCTTCCCTCCCCCAGATACCACTTCACCACTGGGAAGTTCCCCTTTGAGGGAGAGAACGTGTACAAACTATTTTCAGCGATATCAACAGGAGTGTTTGTGATACCCAAAGACTTATCACCTCTGCTGCAGGATCTACTCAAAGGTATGTACCGTAAACAACCACTGAAGAGTCTTCCCTGGAATGTCTGCTGTTGTTACTATAATAGTTGTGTACAAAGCGATACCTGCAGAGTTGGTAAACAATAGCCTCGTCCCCAGGCTCTCGTGCGCTTTGCTGGAGAGCCTGGTACATTTTCTCACATGATTTAACCTACTTAATTGCACGTGGGCAGGGACTACTCGAAAGACCGTTGCACTTCTCTACCTTCTGCTGGTGGCATTCTTTCAGCGCTTGGTCTGTGGTACAAACGGGCTTCGAAGAGTAGCTACAAGAAGTGTAGATTCGCTGCCTTCCTTTAATGTCTGAGAATAGCAACTGTCCCCGCCCACGCAAACATTTATCCTTCTAAGCGTCACACACATGAGAAAATGTACCAGGTCCACAGCTGCGCTAAAGTGAAACGCACACGTGGGCCTGGGAACGAGACTAAGTAAACAATACTGTAGTTGAGCATTCCTCATAGCCCATCTGGCACACGGTATTGCGTAACCCTTTTAATCCTTTGTACTAGTGCATACATGGTATTCCATGCAGAGAGCCTCGCGGGAATCGAGTTGCATTTAACGCACTGCTGAGCTGACCATTCAGCCAGTCCGAGGCTTTAAGAACGGCGGTCATTACTTTCCTGCTGCTGAATCAGCCTTACCCGCTGTCGATGAACCTCCTACCTGTGTTCCTTTCTTTCCTCGCTACTACTACTTCAGTGTTGCTGCACACGTAGCCTCCCTATTCACTGCCGCCTCTCTACAGACGATTCCATCGTAGTGCAGTACTCTTGATTTGTTTGGTACTACACATGCAGCAATGCCGCGCCCACAGGAAATATGTTAGCAATAATTGCATCCCTGTAGCGTTACATACATACATGTACATGTACATACATACCCGAGTCTCAAAGCAACACGATTAGTTGCCTCGCTTCCCGCTTGGCAAATAGTTGTAGTTTTCGTGTGTTGTAAAAAAGTATGCAGTTTTATAACATGCAATAAAGCCACTGAATGGAGATCGAACAAGGCAACTAGATCAAGAGAACAGTGTAACAAGAGTGTGCCAACAATAATTTCTCAAGGTAGATGTAGACGTGTGTTCTCAGTAAGTGAATGTACACTGTGTGTTGCTGCTTCTGTACAGGGATGCTACAGAAGGACGCGAAAAAGAGATTATCTATCCAAGAAATCAGAAGACACTCGTAAGTTACTGAATTAGAGGTTCCAGATACAGTACATGTACATGTATGTGCCACGAAAAAAGGTTGCAAGGTACTATGACTGCTGAGATGATGATCGCTATACTAAATCCCATCTGAAAAATGTCTGAAAGGGCATTCACAAAGATGTGATTGGGCTGTCACATGGAAGACTCATCCTCGTGAACAGCCTGTCACACCTGTACTGTGCAGTGTGCCTCTTGCGCTTACGGTTACTTGTGGATGTCAGAGTGTCATTGCTGTAAAAGTGAATATCAAGAGGACAGTTCACGTGGAGCTAATGTATGAGATGTTGCGATACATGTGCATGTAAATGCTTAAGCCTCTGGACCTACATGTACTTGTGAACCCTGGTTGCGACGTTGGACAACTTGATAAGAAGACTCGACTGTGATCCCGACTAACATGAGTGCCTTTTTTGTGGCATATACTGTGCCTAGCTACATGTATCACACGAGGGAATAATTATTTGGTAATGATTGCTTTTGTCCATGTGCATGCCTCTCAGCAATACTAGTGATAGTGAGAGTGCCAGAAAGATAATGGTCATTCCAAATACTGGCTGCTCCTTTGTGCGAAGGGTGTGGATGTCTGGGGACGAGGCTAAGCAATGGCATGATTGTAGGAGGGCATTAATTGGAACAACATACCATCTAGCTGCTTAATACAAACATGAATCAAGAGGGTAGAGATTCAGGTAGAGATCTTAATTAATAGAGCGTAACTTACAGAGCTTTTGGTTACTTAGCAACTGAACGTTTGTACCCTTATGCCTTACAGATTTTAGCTCCGATTGGTAGTCGAACCTACACCTTCCCTTGCACCTTTTTTTGTAGCTGTATTTTTTCCATGGCTGTGAAGAAAGGTGTTAGGGAAGCCCCTGGGTTCGACACTAAGGGTCAGTAGGGTATCTCAGAACCTTAATCACGGAGGGTGGTTGGTCCCAAGCTCTACAGCTTCAACTTTGCTGCTGTGTTACTAGCACACTAGTTTGCTACAGCTACATGTACATTGTATGAAGAACCTTTCACCCTCTTACCACCAGAGCCATATTTGTTGCCTTTTTTTCCATCGAGTATGGCGGGGGGGGGGCAGGCATACATTGTATATAGGAAGCCCCTCTCAACTCAAGCTCTAGAATATTGGCCAAGGTGGAGCACATCACATAGGACCTCCTTAGCTAGCACCGTAAGTAGCTACTCCACTGATAATTGCTTAACAGGAGGATTTGGGAACAAGGCTACGACAGTCTTGCAGCTCTGTGCTGTTAACAATGTTTTCTCACTGTAGCCGCTTGTAGTTGTATGCTCATTGATCGCTAGTGTCGCTTATAATGCGAGGGTACCACATTGCTATCGTCGGCTCTTGATTGAGATTAATTGGTTATTGTTTGGTAAGTTTCCTACATGGAGTTCTGACACCTGTGGCTTTGTTTTCATCTGGGCTTCTTGCATCACTGAGCAGGGATTTGAATTCACCTTTGCGCTATACCTCTTATCACGTACTACACATGCACACATCGCAGGTGGTTTGTCTACAAGCATGCGCGGCCCCTACCTGAAGAAGTCGTCAGATTCCAGCCGTACCCAGAGAGTGAAGACCACTACAGAGGGACTACCGTGCTACCGTATTTGGAAGCTTTCTACCAGTATGGTGCTGAGGATGGTATAGAGCAGACTCTTATTACCACCAATTTGGGAGGCGGCCACTCTAGTTCTCCGAGGCATGTGGTACAGGAGGGGAACTGGATCAGCGAAGATGATGTGTTTGGCCGGGGGGGGGCCAACAGCATGGCTTCGATGCACTCTTCTAACTACTCTGTTGAGAACATTGCCCAGAGAAAGTCCAGAATGTCTTCTCAAGAAAATGGTGGGTTTGCATGTATTAATGTGATGAGAAAGAAAGGCTCTCTGAATACCAACTTTAATTCGGAAAGAAACTTTGCTGACGTTTCGACTAGATGCTCTAGTCTACTTTGGGGCAAAAGAAGACTAGAGCATCTAGTCGAAACGTCGGCAAAGTTTCTTTCCGAATTAAAGTTGGTATTCAGAGAGCCTTTCTTTCTTCTGCTAGAGCCAACTGAGAAGCCCCCTCTTCACTAATGTGATGGTTCATACTGCAGGAGTCTTAATAGAGTACACCAATATATATATGTACACTACCTCAGATACCTGTCGTGGTACATGTACCTATTCCTATCAATTTCACCCAAAGTATCCGACATTAATTAGTACAAATGAGAAATTTTGACAATTTGGGTATTACATGTAAATTTGACATCAGTTACTGACTGCGTACATTCTACCATCCGTATTAAGCTGGGTGCTATCTGGCTACTGTTGGCCTAACTACAGTGACGAAGCCCATTCTAACTACTACGCTGCCGCCTCCCCTGTTAATTCTTTCGATAGCTAGCATTTATTACTTAAGGTGGCGGGCAAGCAATGTGATGCGTGGGCACTCACGTGACCACGCCCACTACAATCTCGGTGCAAACGTTTTTAGGCCGCCTCAAAAATCCGGTAAGTGACTATTAGCAGACTTCTTTTCCGACAGCTCTTCCAGTGAGTTCTCGAGGGAGCTATGTTGCTAGATGGTGATGAACGATCGATGCATCGGAACGTAAACGCATGCAAACTGTAAACTTTGACCCCTTACAACCCAGTATGAGTAGAGTTTGCAGTGTATTGCAAAAACTTCACGTAGCCCCCTCTAGATCGGTGTTAACTTCATCTCAAGAAAGAGTAGTTGGTATACATGTAGCTTGCATGTCCTGAAAATGCGTCTTACTTGTTTGCAGCTCCAGGTTTGTTGCGTATGTAATTTGGTTACCATTCACGGCAGGACTTGCAAGCTACAGCATATTTTAACAGCTGAGGCAGCACTTGCAAAGGTTGTCAGTCTCAACAGAGACAGTTTTACACATTACAGAGCGTGCTACAAGACACTTAGGTGTACTATAACAGTCATATTTAATTTTGTGTATGATGCCCAGCTGCCTGCTGAACCTAGTCCTTATGTACCAGAGTAATATTTTAAAACCGGGTACCCTAAAATATTTATGTGGAATTAGGTAAAGTCTTGGCCTGTCGCCATGGCTTTTTGAATGTGCATTATGGAAACCTTACCCTCCTGAATGCTATATGTGGCAGTCCCGGGTAGAAAACGAACATTATTCTGTCGTGTATTTCGATTGCATCAACACGCTCAAAGCGCTGTATCTCTGTACTTCTGTTAAGGGTGGGGCTCATACGCGCTGCGTAGTAGCGTCAATATGTGAGGCTTCTACACAGCATGTATGAGCCCTTTCCTTAATGGAAGTTCTGGGATATAGCACGTTGAACGCGCGGGTGCTGCTCTCCTGCTAGTTGTTCCAGCATTTACTGGTTCCTGATTCAGCCGTTATTCTCGCGACTTACGGACTTGTCCGGGGGCTATCCCAGCTCCAGTCCGCATCCCGTGTGTAACTTGGGGTGTGATGATGTCAGCAAAAGGCCAGTTTTATATCTGTTGTAGCCCTTGAGCCTCTTCACCATATACGTATATAGTATACATATACCCACAGAGCCATAAGCCTTACTGTAATCGAAAAATGACAAGGATTAACCTTTCTCATACATAAGGGTGTTTGTAACTTCAGCAATATTGTGTAATGCAAGTTGTGCCTAGTAGCACTCAGCTTCTGGCAAGCTATATATATCCCTCTCTGTACCGCTCTCTCAAAGTTAAAGTTCGTTTCACTGTCAAAAGCTGGTGATTAACTAGTGACCACAATCAGTACTCAAAGCAAATGCAGATTTTGGCACTTTGATCTTTTATAGCTTACAATAGCTCCGCTTACAGTAAACAATGCTTTCTGCCTTGTTCCCAGGCCCCACTTTCCTTCACATATCTGAATATAAGTGGGGACCTGGGGACGGAGCTATTGTTCATCGTCTTCAACACTCTTAGGATGGATTGGACTATAGTCTTGTGCCCCTACCCTCACGAACAGAAATGTGTGTCCCCATTTCATCACTTAATGGCACAGTTGACGATAGGTTGTGACAGTGACTGACACTGACTTCTGAACCTGCTGCAGCCAGCCTTTTGCAAGGCCTCATAGTAGTCTTTGGGCCTTCCAAGGGGGGGTTCGCATGAACCCCCTCAAACCTCCCCTGCCTACGGGCCTGCTTAAGGGTCCCTTTACGCGTTATTAGCCTCGTTCCCAGGCCTTCCCCGCATGAGTGAGTGAAGTGATTGAGGTAAAGCGGTTTACCTCACTTTCTTCGCTCGTGCACTTTATCTCGCTCGCTTCGTGTGGGGAAGGCCTGGGAACATGGCTAACACGTTTTATGTACAAGTATTGTCTGTGTAGAGGTCTTGTCTGTGTATGCATCCCATGTAGTATCAGTGTAGGAAAGTGACCACTGCACATTTAGCCTCTGCTCTGGACCCGCAAGACAGCCCTAAGCTCCACCTCCAACCTGCCTCACAAATGCTGCTATCCTCCCCTAATAATGACTGTAACAGCTGCCATATTTCGGGGTGAAGTAGACACTGGCTAAACAGGCACTATTGTCCCTCAAGCAGTTGGACTGTTGATGCACAATGCAGTATGTGCCCCTTACTGTGCAGCAATACTGTACATGTAGTATTGTTCATGAACCCATTACCACTCGTAAACACTAGCCTTGTCCCCAGGCCCCCACTTTTTGTCGGCTACGCAGGGGGGGGGGGGGGGGGGTGGTGGGGATGGGGGGGCTGGGAATGAGGCTACATAAACACTGTATTTGTGGCTTGGAGCTGATCAGCTAACCTGCTCTTAGGGCTAGCCTCGTATCCAAGGTTTCCTCACCCAGACTTGTACCCAGGCATTCCGCGCCCAGATTTTATCTTGCAGTGTGCAAAAGCTTCATCTCGGCTACTTAGGGCTAACACTTTGAGCTCAGCAGGGGTGGTCCAGTTCTGTCCAGGAGTTGGAGCTTGGAGCTTAGGGCTGTCAAGTATAGGCACATGTAGTGCTGTGGACTATGTATAACTTTGTGGCTTGTGGGTCCACTAAAGGCCTCTATGCAGTGGCTTGTGGCTTGCGGCTTGCGGCCCATAGCCCAGTGATTGAGAACCCATATTAAGTAGCTTGTGGGCCCAAAGGTGGTGAGCAGAAGCTTTAGTATACTGTGTCTAGGGTCCAGTTCTGAGTCTAGGGTCTAGATGGTAACCCATACAGTAACAACTCCGCCATTGTTCGTGGCTCACGACTGTATACAGCTTTCCAGTAAGCTGTTACTGCTGACAGGATGTGAGGAGTGCTTACCATTAGCCTCGTCCTGGGCCACACCCCATGAAATAGTGGCCTGGTATCCACTGTTGGCACATGCAGTAACAAAACGGCTCAGTAAAATTATCCATGAGTGAACTTGGTGACATGGCAAGGACTAATAGGGAGGCAGTATACATATATGGTAGGCAGAGAACTAGATTGATTCTGACTTTCTGCTACTGAAATGGCTTTCTAACCAGTCGGGAATAGTAAAAGCACCTGTAATTTTTTATCTGCTATGATTATGGTAGCCATCTTACCACAAAAATTCAGAGCGCCTCTCTCCTGGCAGTTACCATCCCAGAATTCTGGGAAACAGTGGATACCAGGGGTGGGTGTGGCCTAGATACAAGGTTAGAGTACCCTACAGGGATCTCAGAAACTCTTCATGTCAGCGCCATGCTAAACTCCGCCCACGCAAGAGCCTGGGAACGAGGCTATAATTTGATAAACAGGACACTAAGTGATTTATAATAATTGTCCTCAATTTTTGCCTTGATTGTAAGAATGCTAACGCAGACCGAGAAAGTACATCTACATTAATTTTGTATTTATCACTGCTCTGAAGATTGGCTATCTTGGTAAAAGTGAAAAATCAAACCACTGATCTGCTTAGATAGGCGACTCTTGGCTGCAAAGTCAGTTGAAACCTGAAACAAAGCAGCGAAATGCTCATTTCTCCATCCAGCAAGAGGTCTGGACATGAGTCATCCACCATGGCTGGTATAGCCATTACACATTGTGTGCACCAAGTCTTGTGGGCAGGGGGAATTTTTATGCACTCTTGAGTAGAGCTGTTGCACTATATAGCACTATAACAAATGGTGTATGGATGCCACTCCAGAAGTATCATAAATATCAAGCAATGTGTATGTGTGAAATTTCCACAATACCAAGAGTGCATTATACACTCTCGATGGTACATATTTATTGTTTGATTGCTGTCTGGTTTCTCCCCCGCAGTGCTCTTCCCCATGTCAAAGAGTGTGGAGGTACTGGGGCAATTGAAAAAGACACATAAAAGCAAGAGGAAAAGAAAGGGAAGCAGAGTGAAGAGAATCAGTGGCAACTGCTCTCAGCAGTGATATCAGAGTGTATTTGTACCAGCCGCAGAAATGTTTATACATGTGCATACATTGTCTGTGACCACATAATATTATGCAGAAGTATTGTCTATTTAATATTATCGTATGATATGCAGTGTCATCTTCTCATCATAATAATGGATAATGGCCGACCTTCAACCGCAAGAAATGAAACTCCACCTTCTTACCTTTTGGCTCTGCCCAGCGGAAATTATGATCTTGCGGTTACAGCGTACATGTAGGCCACACCTACCTACACTATTTTATACCAGTGTACTGTATTCTCGCGCAGTCGACGCATAGAGAGTGCAATCGACGCACACAGAGGTAAGAAAGCTGCTATTTTGCTGTAACAATATGATTGTATAATCACATTGGATTTTCTACGCCGCAGCTAAAATTTCTAATTGCGTCAGAGTTGTTGCAACTGCAAGTCCGACACCATGGTCTGCAAGAGAGTAAAGCTAGCGCTTTCGCTATTGCTACACTCATGGATATTTACCAGTAAGTGTGGCTGCACAGATTATTAAATATGCCAGGCCACTGGTTAGTGGATGAGGATAGTGATAATTAAAAATTATAGTTACAGAAAAAAATAGGTTTAGCCTGGGATGCTACCTAGTTTGTGCATATGGAAAAGTGAAAATTTTTCACACTGCATGTGCAAATTCTGCTCACAAAATTCACAATGTCATGTACATTAGTTAGTACCAGTGCTTCTATGTACACGTATAGTATATTATATTTCTTCTGTGGATACCTATGTATATCAGGTTGCAAGTGACACTCCAAAAACAAAGCAACTCCATATGCAGCATTTTAGAGGGTACTTGTGTTACAGGTACATTTACATGTAGACCGGCTTCGGCTGATAGCTCTCCAGTTTCACAGAGTTAGGCACCCTCCCACCGATTCTACTGTTCTTCCCAAGCTGTAGTTCATAGCCAACCAGTAGTTTAGCCTGGCAGCCAAGCCACTTCAATAACATCATTTTGTATTGCGAAACTGGCTAGATATTTAATTATCACTTAACTGCCGGTTTTTCATCTCTTATACCTAGCTAGCTAGCTGTTATTACTAACTGCATGTATGGGGTTCATTAACTTGTGCACAATGCACCATATGCGTGACTACACACTTGATGTCACATATAGTTGGTAAACACTTTGTTGATGGTTGTTATTGCTCCAGGCTTGGTGGTATTCGTATCTGGTCTCAACTGCCCCGACAAACAGTACCCCTACACCTGCCCCTCTTGCCTATCAATAACCACCGATGAGAGACTGGAATTTGACTCCGCAAAAGCATCTTGCCACGATAATGATGGAAATTTGGTCACCATCGAGGATCCCTCCCAGTTTCAGAGGCTTGTGCGCTACTTGGAGGGCTTCAACCTGAGCAGCAATAGGCTCTGGGTTGGTTATCACTATGATAGATCTGCTAATAGGGTTGGCACTGATGGGAAAGCAGCTTCACCAGTTCTGATGAACCAGAGCAACTTTGGCACGGGAGATACGTTCAGGAGTGGCGATTGCATTGAAATTCAGGGGGAGCGTTTCTTCAGTTCCTCCTGTTCCGAGCCTCTCGGCTACATCTGTGTACATCATTATGAAGGTTAGTGTTTCACGTGAGTTTTCATTTTAGCTATAGGCACTCCCCCTACTAAGATGACTGTTGTTATGGCACAGTCTTTAGAGGCGGAGATTTGCTGACTTTCAGTGAGTACAGTACCGGAAAGCTATCCTCGTTCCCAGGCACTCCCCCCAAGTGATAAAAGTTGGGTGGAGGCCTGGGAACGAGGCTACCACCACTAAGCCCTATATTTGTGAGGAAGAGCTGGCACAATTCACTTGGTACTCTACAGTGACAGTGTTGCGACTAGACTGGTTCCAGTACCTGATCTGCAAGAATGTTAATTATCTCCTTAAGTTGTTGTGGGAAATGGGAATCAACAAGGGAGTTTGTGGTCATCAATAAGAGAGGGTCTCACAGTAAATAATGGTGTGGTGTTGAGAGAGTCTATTTTGTTTCAATTTAGTGCCCAAGCTCACATCTTCAGCTGGTGGAGTGGAGTACGCTGCCCCAGGCCAGAGCATCTCCTTGGAAATTGAACTTCAAGGCCGTGGAATTAGCAGCGTGGAATGGAGACACAGGGGAATGGAAACACTGCCGGATGGAGTGGAGACTGACACTAATAGCGAATTTACATCCAGTGAGATTAGAATTGAAAGCTTTGATCTGGAGAGCCATTCTGGTGTGTATGAGTTTCTTGTCACAAATCCCGCTGGTATTTCAGTGTTGGTATTTTGGGAGCTGCAACGTGCAGGTAATTACCACTTTACTTGGGTAATGGATAATTAAAGATGCCGTATTGCATTTGTAGGGTAACTTGTTTGTGTGCATCTCTAACTTCACTTGATGGGTTTAAATGTTCTGGAGTGCCATGTTGTAAAGTATGCGCTCAAATTCTTTACAGCTTTGATTCAGAATTTGTTAACCAGAGAATGATTGTTCTTTCTTTACTTCATAAATACTCCATTGCTGGGATAGCACTTTGCCCACACAGCTTTATGCCATGCTTTTTGACGCTGCCCTAGTATTAGTTTTTGCTGTACATGTGTGTAAGTAGTTAAAGTCCTTTGCATTTGAGTGTGTAAGAATGAAGATATAAGAATGGTATTGTAGGCCTAGTCTCAAACGTTTAGCTCTCTTATTGCAGTATGTACACAATGTTATGTGGAATGCCAGATTTTTTTCCCCACCTTCACCGTGACGATACATGCAGTTGTACTGTTAGTGGGGGCCTTATACATGTATCTATACTGATTGAATCTTTCTCCAACAAAGACATTAGTAAAGTGCTGCTAAAAGGGTACAGCAGATTTCAGCTCCGTTTGAACATTACATATTCAATAAGTGTTTACACAAACAACTCACAGGCAGTCTGTTTTATTTCTTTGAGCTAGCAGTGTCTGCCAAACCTTTCAGAAACAAAGTGCATCACTGATCTTCACCGGCAGATCGTGAATCGGCATATTGCAATGAACAGTGGCTTGTTTTCATACAGTTGCGTAACCACTTATGGAACACACAATTTTGGAACAGAACATGCAATTTGTTGCAGCTAATTGCCAGTTTGTATTGGATACAAAACACGGATGTTTTTATCAGGGGGTGGTGATGTTATGCTAGCCATTCCAGTTTAGCTCTGTAAGAAGGATTACCAACAATGTAATTCAAGAAATTGCTGCTTCCTTTATTGATTTGTGTATGCTACCTTTTGGTTATTGGATAGAGCCACCTACAGGCTAGGTCTACACTTTATATGGCAACAAATGGAAAGGTATCAATCTTATATTTTGCAGTGCTGGGAGAAATCACGGTGCAGCCTCAGGACGTGGACCTCCCTGGGGGACAGATAGCTGCTTTTGAGTGCAGGGCTGAGAACGCCAGACCAGAGCCTACAATCGTGTGGTATAGAGGATCTACCCTATTGGTTTCTGATGGAGCCAAGATTAATATGTCGGAGTTGACGGGGACCCTATTCATTCGAGACATCCGGTCTTCCGATGCTGGATCTTACCACTGTGTGGCTAGCAATGTGGCAGGAGCTGTTGAGAGCCGGCAAGCATCCCTGAGTGTTGTAGCAGAAAATGTTACAGGTTTGTGATTCTTAATGGACCATTTTAATCAAGCCAACTTTTAGCTACTGAGGTACAACTTATAGTTTGACGTTAGGGTGTTACTGTTACTCTAAAAGTGAGGGCAATTATACCTAATTTTCGGTTGGCGTTAGGCTACGTTGGAGTTACTTGTAGGTGAGGAAATTGAGACCTAATTTTTATTCTAAAGTGCAAGTTGCTATTGGTTACAGCAACAATAGTATATAGAGTACTGCCATCTGCAAAAGCTGGACGGAGGCCTGGGAACGAGGCTAGCCCAATTCTGCATTCTAACAGTAATTGTGCCAATCACTGCATGCTCAACTACAAATCAGAGCTATACAAACAAACGACCTGACAGTCCTGTAATTTGTAGTATGAGATCCCTGCTGATAAATCGCCTTCAACATTGCAGAGTGCAGGGCAGAGTCAAATATACTTCCAGTTGGGCCTAACCTTAAGCCACATGTGGCGTGCCAAAGATGACCGTGTCAGATCAGGACAGAAACCTCTAAGTGTTCTGTAGCTTTAGACATTGAGAATGGAGACTTATTTGCCTAACTCCTGTGTGTACGGGGCTGAAGTTGTAAAAACCGGAAACAGACTTTTGCACCTGAGCTGAGAACAATAAATTTACAATCTTGATGACTGGAACTGCAGCTTAGAGTAAGCAGTTTTTGTAACATAGGTTTCTTATTTTTGCAGTATGAGTGTTTTGGACAGATAAGTGGATTGGGCTGTTTTCTGTGGAGTGAATGCATGCAGTAACAAATTTCTTGTTTCCGTTTCACCCATAATTAATTTAATTAATCCTTTCACATGGCCCACATGAAATATTACAGGTGTCATGCTTTTCTCTTATTTGCTGCATGCACACTAGCATCTCTGATTTCTTTTTCTCAGCTCCTTCCTTCTATATCCATCCTCGGTCCGTGACTGTGCTGGCTGGGAGGCCCTACAGTCTGGAGTGTGTGGGAACACTGACTAAGCCCTCTCCTTCGCTCACAAAGTTCTACGTGGTGGATCTACTTGTCCCTTCAGCACTGTTCTATTATCCCTCTGATCCTGGTGCTCCATTTCATGTCAAGACTGCAATGGCTGCCGATAATAACAGCAACATGTCCTGTAATTTTGGAGGAGCTCCTGGTCCTCATGTTACAACCATATATTCGGGAATAGCCATGCTAACAGTTCACAGTAAGTTTGCCATGGATTATTTGACGTTATATTATTATTATCTCAGGCACTTTATTGAATTTTGCAAAAAGAGGGTGGAGCTCAAAAGTAGGTGTGGCCAGAGCTCACTGTAGCCTGTATACATATAGTGTAACCTCTAGGCATTGGCGAATTATGCTCAACACTTGTCCTATTATGCTATGCCAGCATTGCTGGTAAAACCCTTCTATTATGCTCAGTAATATGCTTGACCACATGGCATAATATAAGCATGTGCAGTACGTATAGGATAGCATGGCTCTATGGCTATAGGCTACAGCACAACAGAAGGTTTTTTAGAACGGTGTCTTACCATCAATCTACGATGCACTACAGCAGATCAGAAGTGAGTGGTTTTTGTTGAAATTTGTGTACTTTTGTTTCGTTTTTACTTGCTATGATGTGAACATGTTGAAGAGACAAACCGCTGTCATTACTTTTGGACTGTTATGCCGGCATATGCTGCTATGCTATAATGTATCTATTATGCTTACAATTATGCCAGCATAATTCGCCAATGCCTAGTAACCTCTTCAATAGGGCCTCCCTGAAGTAAGGACACCTTGCTAATCAGGACATGACTTTTGATCTACTTCATCTAAATTCATTCCTAAACAAAAGACACCCCAGTCTTCAGGCTGGTGCCTATAGTAGAGGGCTTCAGAACACTATATAATAGTGCCAATCCGCAACTTAACTAGCAAATGTAATGACATTGTGGCCCTGGGGATGAGACTTCACGAGAACTGTGAATCTGCAAGGGACAGTATTGTGGAGAGAGAGTGAAAAAATCTCCCCCCCCCCCCAAAAAAAAAGTTCTGTTACTTGCAACCACTCCCATGCAATTCAGTGATTTCCGATCCTCTACCGTGGGCATGCGGTGGCTACTGCTTGGCTTAATGGTGTGAGGGTCTGGCTGGTTGTTTAGTGTGATGTTGCCGTCGAGACTGGTGCTTTGTCTCGATGCTGGGTATCAATCACAGTAAGGTACAGTAAGCGCTCTTGCTTCAATAGAGAACCATAGTGTCCACCTTGCCAAACTCATTCATCGCCTGCTCTGCCTCTCCGTTTATCTGGCTGCAGCCTACGCTCTCTTGCTTTGGCCATCTTTAGCTGCTGCTCTTTGCTCTGCCACTGATTAGACGTAGTTGGTGTAGCATTTACGTGAGAGCCATTCTTTGGTTCTCATGTAACTAATTTACTAACTGCAGCACCAAATTATGTTTGTGTATGCATGTATGTGTGTTGTATTCTTGCTATATTCCCAGCCAGCACTTTGAGCAAATGCATGTTGCATGCCTGCATATGTCAGTCCCCCTTCGATCCAATTGAGTGGAACGCTTGTATGCGAGATTGAGACCCTTTAGAAACCAACAAGGCAATGCATGGTTCTCAATCAGACCAACACACTTGATCTTTTGTGTGGTAAATTACGCTACCAATACAGGTAGCTATAGGGCCTTTCTCAATTACAAAGTGTTATGGGCTACAATTACCTACAAATGATTTCAGAATACAAGCGGGCATTGTGCCCAATTAACAAAGACAAATGAGGACATGGAACAATAAGGCCTCAAAGGAGGATTGTGTAGGGGTTACAGTTTTTGGTAGAGTGTGGGTACACATCCTACTAACATGGTTGAAAGCTATTAGCCTGGTTCCCCAGACCACATGGAACTGGGTACCAGGCCATAATTTCTTCTAATTATTCACATGCCTCTTGGAATGAAACCGGAAAATACCGCAGTGTCAGCAATATGTCCACTCAACCAGATTGGTACATGTGCACGTCTATCTTTCATATAAACTCAGAAGTGGTGTATTCCATCTTCATGCGTCTCATATGCAGACCTAATTCTGGTTGGGCAGTGGACGCTCTGCCTGTTTCTAGGTAGTTTTGTGCTAGCCTCGTTCCCAGTCTCCACTCCCAGCTTTTTATCGCATGTTGTAAAAAATGCGATAAAAAGCTGGGAGTGGAGACTGGGAACGAGGCTAGTTTTGTGCCCCGTCGGAAAAACGAATTTTCTGATGGGGAATGAGACTAGTTTCCATGTCAAAAGAGGGATGGGAATTCGTAAAGTATTGTGGTGTCGTTCCTACCTTGTTTGGTTGCTTTTTGGGGATTTCAAAATTGTGCATTCATATGTAGTGTTAGCCTCGTTCCCAGGCCCTGGGAATGAGGCTAATGTAGTGTAGTTCTTGGTCAATGACACATTATTTCAACTTGACGTCCTTAAAATATATATGTGGTTCAGCTAAGACAAAACTATATGTACAGGTACACATGCACTACACCAATGACCATCTGCCCTAACCAAACAGGAAACGAAAATTAATTGATTGGATTAGCCCACCATTAAAAACCAGTGTTCAGCCACCATTGCGGCTGCAGATGGGTAGCATACTCTTAGGTGACTCTCTTTTGCAGAGCCATGAAGTTGAGCCCCTATGCCAGAGCTTTCCTGGTGATTCCAGTCAGAGGCTTTGAGAATGGCAGCTGTCACTTTCCTGCTGCCGAATCAGCCTTACTCGCTGTCAATGAACCTTTCCCGCCGATGTTCCATCGACTCCTTGCCGCCACTACTTATGTGTTGCTACGTACATAGCCTCCCTAATCGCAGCCGCCTCTCTTTGGCTTCATGCGCTACACGTTCATGGAAGCAATGTCGCGCCCACAGGAAATACGTTTGCAATAATTGCATTCCTTACAGTACATACAAACACAGAGTCTCCATGCGACACAATTAGTTACTCTTTTTTCCCGGTTGGCAATGAGACTCCAGACCATTACACATGGACACTATACAATGGGACTTTTAGATTTTGTCCAGTACAATGAGGTGTCCTTATCTCAGGATGTTTATAGTGCTGAAATAGATGTAAGTTAGCATGTCTGCATTATACGCTGTAAATGCAAAATGTCAGCTCCTTATCTCGGGCACATCTGGCCCTGTTAATTAAAGGGCTCCACTGCTACAGTAGTAGTGCCCCCCTAACCTGAGAATACTCTTGAATTGAAAATTTAAGAACTTCAAAATTTTGTTGTGGGGTATGCATAATTTTTACTTCATTGAAGGGCTCAGAACCATAGTGGCCTGACCCACAGTCAAGTACTGGAAAGTTTTTTCTGTGATGTGATAAAACTCTTGAGTACCATAACCAACCCCTTTGTTTAGTGCTACAGCGACCAAGAGCAGAGAAAGTTTTAATCTTGCTACAGGAGAAAACTTCTTCTGCTGGCAGACCATCAGTGCATCTGACCCACTTTGCAGACACATACTATTGAGTGCATAATCTCATTAGGTTTGCATTCAAGCTCAGTGCAAGATCTCATTAACTTCCCACCTAAGTACTGTGAATGTGTGATCTAATTAATCTAATTAAATTGGTAGTTAATCATTTTCTAGTGCCTCTATGGCTGCATGTGCAAACCAGCTAATAATACACACTCTTGTCTGTATTACCTTGCAATTGTTTTGTGGTTTTGTGGTTTTGGAGTGCTACTGTGATAGTTATGCATACATGAAAAGTCTTGAGTAGCTACCTGCAGCTGCACGGCCAGGGCCTGCATGGAGAGAGAAAAGAAATTATTACCCAGTCATTTGTCTCTCTGCGCACCCGGAAATTTTCATCTTGGGGATTTGTCTATGTGTTCTACAATGACACACAACTAACTACCGTCACTGTGATACCCAATCACATTCTTTCCTCTTCCTTTTCTCTCTGATTGTGCAGCTGTGCCATTTGTGGAGGAGCTAACAACCAACATCACCAGTCATGGAACTGAGTCCAGTCCTGGTTTCCAGTCCATTCCAGCAGGCTCCGGTCTCACGCTGAGCTGCACAGTCAACAGTAGTACAGTCTTTCAAAATGTGACCTGGACTGTAAATGGAACTACAATTGAGGGATCAAGGAACGGTTAGTACCACAAGGTCCCATGGGTCACCCACTGGACCAGTATGTATACAGTCAAGACTACTGGAGTCCACAAACTCAGACTAAGTTTTTACCCCAGTTTTTGAGATGCACATACTCCAGTGCATCACAAAAATATGTTTGCAGAGGTGTAGTGTGCTTATCCTGTCTCCAGAGGCCATTCCATTCCCTGCATGGGCACGAGACTAGACTTTAATGGGCGGAGTAATGAGTTTCTTAATTGAAATACTTCATGCTTTAAAGCTGTGATATAGAAGCTTACTATGATCTCTACAAGAATCCTTTTTGCATATTTGTGCACGAAAAGTATATTTTGTCTGAAAAGTAGCTACAATACTGCACAGAATAGTGAAGTGCAGTAACTTGCCTTTCCAAGCTCTTACTGTGACTTAATCTTGTGATGATTACAGTTAACTAAATTTCTAAAGAGCAGTATCAATCACTACCTGATTCAAACAGCTGCTAAAACCTGCCCAAAAATCAAACATCGCCATTTCCTCAGACCGCAATAGCATTCTTAGGGGTAATCATTACAAATCCTGCAATTTCATTGAATCCACCTGGAATGTAAGTTGTCGAAACAAACTTTTGGACTTGGGTCACCAGACTGTTTGCGAGAGTTAGGAGCCAAGGTCTGGGCACAAGACTCGTTATCTTGTTAGCAAGTGCTTTATACAGCTGCTCCCCAACTTTTAGGGTTTCATCTTTGAATTGCCGCATACAATCACTTGTGGTAGCTGTTGATGTGTCTTGTCCCCAAAACAAAATAATTATGTACTTATTGTGGGATAAAATATCCTGTAGACTGGACCTTGGGCTTCCTGAACATTGAACAGGTGTGCAAATTATGATGCCTGAGCAATACCAGGTGTAGGCACCAACCCTTCAGTCTTGCTGTGATACAAATGACGTGTGTGTGGGGAGTGGGGGAGAGGAGGACAGGTGGGTGGGGCATGGGGACAGTACATATTGGGGTGTGTTGGGGGAAGAAGAAGGTGTGTAGGGGAGGACAAGTATGTGTATGGAAAGGGGGACGACAGCTTCAGGGAGAACCAAATATGTTTGGAGTTTGCAGAGGTTCACACAATGCCTTTGTCATCTAGAAACAAGCAGCTAGGACATATTCTGCATGGACATTATTTTGTTAACTGCCCATGCAATCCCTGGACTGCAGATGGAACATCTGTCCTGGAATTGGGTCCGTCACATGTACGGCCTGGGGTACACCAGTGTGCGGTGAGCGACACATATGGAGATGACATCAGCAGCCTTGTCCTGTGCAACAGTGGTGAGTAACTTGCTATCCTATTGCTGTGCATTGCTTTGGAGTGGAGACTGGGAATGTGACTAACCACTAAGCTAGACCTGGACCCACACCAGAGAGTCTTATAATTAGCTACCATCCATTGCATGAGAATACGACCAACCGCTCTTTTGCAGCTTTCTCAAGCAGCATAGTTTGCTATAGCCTCGTTCCCAGGCCTCCACCCAGCTTTTGTCGCTTGCAGTACGAAAAGCTTTCCTCTCGATTGCTTCGCTCGCTCACATTACGTAACAAACACGGAGCGGGGGAGGCCTGGGAACGAGGCTAAGTTTGCTATACATGGTTCTGGATTTAGTTATTATTCTTGCAACTGCATAGCTGGCTCACGAGAATACATGTACCTCTGTCTAGACTCTATACACCTCACCCTGCCCAGCTCCCCATTCGTTACTTAGGGGCTAACTCCTGAGTCTGTACAGCAACTACCAGTGTTGCATGCATGTACATATACTATATAGCTATGCGAGGCTCATTGCACTTGCGTATTTCTAGTAATAATGTATACTATCAATCTATCCCCCTACACATACATACATACATGCATACATACATACATACATACATACATACATACATTCTTGGACATATGTACATCACACCACAGACGGACTCCCCAGCTCCGTCACGTTCTATGCCTTCGCTGACACACTCACCAGTCTCTATGTGAACTGGATGGCACCCTTGGAGCCCAACACCCACCCGGCACTGCTCCAATACAGAGTCTACTACGCCCCAATGAGGACAGGCAACAGGGTGGGTGTGATCGACCCCACGTCGTTTCTCTCGGTCCTGCTGCCTGCCTACGAGACAGCGACGGTCTTAGGAGGGTTGGAGGAGGACACGAGATATGAGGTGTTTGTTGTGGCATACTCCTTCGCTGGAGAGGGCCGACTGCCAACTGATGTTGCTACTGCAGTGACATTCTCCAGTGGTGAGCTTATTTTATGTGTATGGGTTGCATGGGACATAATGGTGTAGCTAGACCACTGCCTAGCTACTATATAGTGTGATTTACAGACAGCCTCGTCATCACCTGTATACTAAGTGGGATATACCGTATAGCGGGGTATTTTTGTGGGGTGCCAATTTTCGTTATTTTGTGGTTAACCTACAAGTCACGAAATTTACCACCCACGAATTTTACGATCGGTTACATGTGCTGTACAAAGTCGAGCAGACTAGGTGCTAAGTCGACTTTCACTATAGCTCTCTATAGTAATGCCCCAGATCCACAGGGTCCTCTGTCACAAGCCGCCCTTCATGCTGTGATCGAAGAAAGCAGAGGCGATATTAAATGAACAAGTGAGGCCCGTACTTTTCCATTACCGCGCAGTATGGTATTTCTTCTCCAATACTGGCCTCCCATTTGCCTCTGTATACTTGGTAGCCTCTTATGCATGACTCAATGCTGAACCGTTCCATCTCTGTCATGCAAAACTGTTGTTGATCGAACCGTGTGTACTTTCATATTACATCATCGCGTATTTGCGATTGAATCCCCACGAAATTTAGAACCACAAAAATTATTTCTAACGACCTCTGAAGCGTTTCACGAAAATCTCCACCCATGAAAATAACCTGGTATAGATGTACATTGTGGGGACCTGATGCTCAAGCATTCTCACCTCAACCTTCCTGTGTTGAGTCCCATTTTAGACTGCATCTTATGCACTGAGTTGTTATTGTGAACCCTGTGTGATTTAGCGTCTCAGAAGTTAGGCGTTTCCTGGGCATGACCAATCAGCTCGGCAAGTTTTCACCGAACCTTGCTGGAATAGACACCTGATTCAGAAACGTTTCCCTGTTTTGCACCTGTGCAGTCATGAACAGTATAACAATAGCCTAAACAACATGGTATAATGGAACTAAAACTGCTACACAGCACATCTGTGAAGTATATGATCTACAGCTGGTTTTCTGAATTATTCTGGCATACAAAGCAAATCATAGTACATGAGTCAATGGGAATGAGGTTAAGTTATGTCTAAGGGCTACATGCAGGTGCTGGTAAGCTCTAAGACTTCTGCTCTTGCCGGACAGTCTGCAGGGTGACTTTCATATGAGCCCAAAAGAGTCCTGTGATCTCTTTTCATGCCTTGCAGCCATTAATTCAGCCCCTTGAGAAGAGAAGTATCTGTATACTGGTATATATCAGATCTCATTTGTGAATGTAGATGACAGGATAGTCATTGTTTGTTGTAGTCGTCCTCTAGCAGATACCATGCAATACCACATTAATCACATACCTCCCTCACCACACCCCCACCGCACATGCACACACACACACACACACACACACACACATACACACACACGCATACACACGTACACACACATACACACACACACACATACACACACACACATACACACACACATACATACACACACACACACACACATACACACACACACACACACACACACACATTACACACACACACACACACACACACACACACACACACACACACACACACAGCTCCCTCAACTTCCATTCCATCTGAGGCTATTATAGTCATGAGAACGGCTGACGACACTGCACTGATAGTCACCTGGGAGTATGACCCTCCTATTAATACCGTCCACTATGAGATAGAGTACAGAGCCATGTCTCGAGCAAACGGTGGTACGGTAAAGGTCAGCAATCAACTGGAGGTCACGGAGGTCATCCAAGGACTTGTGGATGCCAGTAATTACGAGGTTAGTATTAGATACTATCTTTCAATGCCCAGAGATGCTGATAATTTCACCTGGCACATATGGGGGCTAAAAGGTGTAGCCCTGGTTGGAGCTATTCTGACTTCGTTAACTGTACCCCCGGTATATATATGTTGAGTTGGCCGAGACTTAAATGAGTGACATTGGTATATTCATTCACCTATTAATTAACTTCTGTGTAGCACGAATCGTGTATATATACACCTACTGCAGTTTGTCACGTGGGGCAGCCCCTGCCAATTTAGTAGCACTCGTAATAGTAAAGGGGAACACTCTACAGTTAGACTCCGAGGCTCCATCTCCAGCATTATAACCTATACAGGCCTTAGGTATCAATCCAGTACTTATTAATAGAAGAGACTCACCAGACAGAGGGGGGGGGGGGCGGGGGGCGACATCCATGGCACACAAACATGGAGGCTACCAAAGTTAGCACTCCTTTGCCTAACTGCCATTTCACGATAGTGAGATTGCGATCATTCCCTCAGCACATGAACTAACGACAGCTTGACACTTCTTATAATTAGCCTCCAATATCGCTGTCCATCGAGTAAAATAGTCTGCAGCCAAATAAACCTTTGAGCGCATGTAATATATTATATTGATGATAATGGATGACTAGCGTCATGTGACACGGAAGTTATGGATATATTACTGAATGTTGCCAAAAGGTTAATCTTCCACCTGTATCATTGTCATACGTACTACAGGCATTATAATAACAGCTGCCTAAACCTCATTACTCGGAACTTGCTGCAAATTAATGGACAGTATGGTAAACGCGAACGTACAGCGGGATTACTAAATCATCAAGCGCTACGGTATTCCTCTCGATTTACCATGTTTGATTGCTAAGCATGCCATCATTCTTCACAGTGTTTACCTTAGCCTTGTGATATTAAACAGGTCATCCCATCGGACCACAAAACTGCAGTGCTCATTCAGCCAGACCACAACTAGACACTGCAGTGCGAGAATTGCTGTATGCGTATGCAATAATCGCGTATTGGCGACTAACGGTTAACAGCTAATCTCTGCTACCGCTAAACTACCTGGTGTCCAATCGACGTCCGGTATTATGTGTTGCCCAGTGATTGATACAATACTCTACTGCTTGTAACATATTTTCGATAAGCCATGTGCTTCACAGTTTTGCACTGTCCCAGTATGAGACTGAGCATGCCAATCATAGAGTTGGTGTTGGATCAGACTGCTGCCCAGCTGGAATCCATTCATCTCTCTTGGGGGTAACAGGTATTACTAACATGCAACAACAAACACTCATAGAGCAACTATATTTTGATCTTTGGGATGTTGTGGGAATATGACATTCACGGCTGTGTTTATGAAGTGTATATATTGAATGGATAATTGCTTATGTGGTGGGGTACCTAACCAATGGAGATGTATGGCTGGTGCACCTGTGTAGATAGTGTGCGTGCTGCGTGTGAATACCTATGTGTGTGTGTATACAAAGATGTGTGTGAATACCTGTGTGTATACAAACAGAATGTGTCGTGCCACTCATAGCACATATGTACATTTCTAAACAGTGCCTAATGAAAAGGAGTAGGTAGTGATATACACACTGTAGATTAGGATTTTTTATTTGGAATTCTGGGGGACATCCCTAGAAAATGGAAATATCTTTCCAACAGGCGATTTAGCGGATTTAGTGCCTTCAAAACACAGTGTTAGTGATGAAAGTCGCCGTATCTTATTATATGTGTACCTGATAAGTGCAAAAGTGGCTCTATTCTTCACATTTCTTTCTTATTATCGGTGTTGTCCACCATTTTTAATACGGGAAGGGATTACGCCGACAGCAAATAGCCAATGGCGGTAGTCTCGTCATCACGTTTTGAAGCAGAGCTTACCGACAAAGAAGGTGGCTATGCACACTACTGCCACAGTTTGTGAAGAGTCAAGATAGCTGTAAACTCATTTGGAGCATTTAGAGACCTGAGTCCTTCACTGCTAGGAGCCAGGGTAAGCCAAAAATTGCAGTGAAAAATTATGGACGGAAGTGATGTGTACTTGAATGGCCATAGCTCCATAATGGAGTACGCTAGGATCAAGACACTAGCTCTATCTGAAAGATAAATGTCATTATTTGGAGTAGCCTTAGTTTAACCAAGCATAGCTCTTAAGTATAAATGAAATAACTGTGTCTGCTGATAGTAAAAATGTGTCCTGTAGCCACCACTTCTTTGGCGATAACCCTCTCCTGTGCCAGTGTTGATGCGACTTCACTTTTTCTTGTACATGTAGCTGGAGCTACTTCATAAGTCTGGTGTAGCTGGAGTTACTTGATAAGTCTGGTGTAGCTGGAGTTACTTGATAAGTCTGGTGTAGCTGGAGCTACTTGATAAGTCTGGTGTAGCTGGAGCTACTTGATAAGTCTGGTGTAGCTGGAGTTACTTGATAAGTCTGGTGTAGCTGGAGCTATTTGATAAGTCTGGTGTAGCTGGAGCTATTTGATAAGTCTGGTGTTTTCAGAAAATGTGGTATCTATTCTGATACTCGAAATAAAACATGTCTTCCTAGTGTAGAGTGGGTGCTGAGGCTCAGTAGGGTGCACACTGGCACTACTTACATTTTTCTGGGACCAAACTGTGCAGAAGAAACAAGGAAGCTATGAGCACACTGCTACAGCATAAATGGCTTTTAAATGACGACAGGCGCTGCCGAATCGGCCTTACCCTCTGTCAATGAATCTCCCACCGATGTTCACTCCTCTCCTTGTTGTTATTATTACTTCTGTGTTGCTGCGCACGTAGCCTCCCTACTCACCGCCGCCTCTCTACAGACGATTCCATCGTAGTGCAGTACTCTTCATTTGTTTGGTACTACACATGCAGCAATGCCACACCCACAGGAAATATGTTAGCAATAATTGCATTCCTGTAGCGTTACTTACATATATACATACACAAGTCTCGATGCAACACAATTAGTTGCCTTGCTTCCTGCTCCGCAATGATGTAGCTAATTGGCACATAGATAAGTGTGGACAGACAAACAAACAGGTGTCGAAACATAAAGTACTCTGAGTGCCAGCTGGGTGCAAGTGTGCAAGAACTTTCACATGAATAGGGGCAGGATTTGCCTTTGAGTCTGGTCCCATTATAAGTAGATTGAGCTTGCTACAGAGCAGAAGAAGCATAGAAAATTCACTTCAATAGGCTGTATCTGTAAGAGCTCCTAGTTTCCAGGCTTCCCCCTGTGTGTATACGGCAAGCAACATGCTAGAGGCAGTCTGGCACAGAGTACATGTTCTAAGTGCTGACACAGCAATTTTATTGTGTCTCTAATTAGCAGTGACAATGTATGAACAATAGCATATGCATCACTGTCAGGGGGGGGATCACTTCTTTTGCTGTCTTAGGCAACAAACTACTGTCCTTAAATTTGCCTACAAACTGTCAGCAGCTCAACTGGACTGTAGCTAGACTACCGTTGTGTGATAACGGTTATGATGCAATCATTGTGCATGTTATCTTGTGCATGTGATAACATGCGAATGCACATACATGTAAACTCGAAAACTGTAAAGCAATCTTAGTACTAGTCTCGTTCCCAGACCCTCCACCCTCCTGTGGCTCAGCAATGATTGATCGCTGCAGGGGTGAGCCTTCTCGCAGTGATGCCTGGTTACTTATAGTGTTTAGATCAACAAGCCATCTTGTCGTGGAATGTAGCTTAATTAGCTAGCCTAGACTGTTGGTGTAATGATGTGCATAGCTCTACACTCATGTTCTACTGGTCTTTGCCCCTGCAGACGATGATCGTGCTCTGCTGTCCTGTTGTGTATATGAGCATGAAGCTGTCTGTCTGCCTGTGCCTTCACCATTCATGCTCATGCACCTCTCCCTAGCTCTACTGACCCTTCGAATTGTCTTCATACCTTGCTTAGCAGTATTAATAGAAACTTCTCTTCTGTGTAGCCTACGCTGTTCCAAGCAGTTGTCTGTGACTGGGTGTAAAATACTATACTGTAGGCGTACTTTTTTTTGCAGTACTAAATTTTCATGAAATTCTGTCCGGTGTACACAGCCAAGCACTACATAGTGTACAAGTGTAGCACCGTAATTTGCGAGTATTAAATTTTGCGGTCGGGGATTCAATCACAAATAATTATAGCGAAAATGTGTCTCGTGCGAAAAGTACACATATAGTATATGTCTTCACTATGCGCAAGAGGTTGATAAAAGATTCACATTATTATATGGAATATGCATGCATGCATGCAGTTATACACACATAATGCAGGCAGCTTCCTGCTAATCTGGAGATCACTCAGGCTCATCCCTCGCTAATTACATTCCTTTATCCCCCCCCCTTCTACCACATAGGTTCGGCTCCGCCTTGCAGTACAAGTGCGCCGTGATCCAGTAAAGCTGGTCTCTGGCCCCTGGAGTGAGTGGATTATGGCGAAGGGAATCACCACACTGCCTCCAGACAGGGAGGGTATCGCCACAGAAGAGGCTCCCACCACACAGGGCTTGCTGCTGGTCATCATCCTGGTGCCTGTGGCAGTGTTTGTCATCTCAGTCATTTTGGTGTGCATGTTTCTGGTCATTGGATTGTGGCGGTATAAACACAGGTGAGGGTATAAGGCGATTGTCCTCATTATTTGACTCTTTGTAGTGGTGTACGTGGGCATGTACGCGTAATTAGTTGACTGACAGCGTACGTGTGATTGGTTTTTAAGTACCTTCTTGCGCCTAAAAAGCTTGTGTAGTAAAGCTATACAAAGCCCTTCACGCAGTACAGCCGACTTCAGTAGGTAATTCTTGACTGTATTGAATTTCTTACTCGCTTGAAGCAGGCTAAGGCAGAGAGAAAGGAAGCAGTTGTGGTTGAGACAGCCTTAGGCACCTACACAACTTGCTTATTTCAACCTGGGAGGGAGTCTTGTACACATCCAGTTGTAGCTCCCTTGTGGTTTATTACCTGTGTAAGCGGAAGTCAGGTATATATGCAGGGGCTACCCCCTAGTGTCTAGATAGGTGCATGTGAGCTGTCGTGTGTTGTGATCACATGTACAGCAGCCATATAAATCAAAGGCACCTCTAACACTAGTGTGTAGGTTTTGAATAATATTATGTATATTGTAGTACCACTGCATACTGTAACAGTAATATTAGTAGTCCCATATGCCTTAAACCTCAAAGACACCAGTGTAAATACCGTTGCAGTACAAATTGGTCACAGGATGACTCATCCTATAAATTACATAAGGACAGACAGTCTCCACGTATAAATAAGATGCAGGAAGTATACCTGTACATATGTATGCATGTTAGTAAATTATGTGTTTTCGTCGTTTTAGACTGTACAAATTGCACTGCTTATTCTTATCTTGGGTAATTATCTCTCATGATGAGATGTAGAAGCTAGGCTTTCATTATGCTGTTAACAAGATTAACTACATGAATTGCAAACAGGATGCCCAATGACTTTCCCAAATTTTAAAGTCATGTGGTACATGTTTGCTCCTTACATGGCTTCTGATTTGAAAGCCCCACAGTTTTTAGGGGGGGGGGGGGGGGGGTATAGTACTGTACACCTCCACAGATAAGGTGAATTATAAACAGTGCACTCTTTTGCTTTCATCTTCTAGGCCTAAACAGAGCTATCGCCCTGCTGAAGAAGAATCTCGAGTGGACGAGCTACGTCCTATGGGAAATCTCGTGTTTGATCTTCCTCTCAGCCCAGTCAATAGCGCGTTCAACTCCACCTATGCCACATCACTGGATGAACCATACTCCAAGAGTCAGGATGGCGGTTTTGATCACCAACAAATGCTTACAGCTGGAACCCTGAGCATGGATGTCTGCCTGAGTGGGAGCCAGAGTGGGAGCCGAGATGATTTGGGAGCCGTTGGCGTTAGTGCTGCAGGGAATATGGATGATGAATTGGACCAGGGCAAGGGTGCCTTTCGAAGCTGGAACGGTAGTATGAACCAGATAAATGCTGTGGTTGAAAGCCATACCTGCAGCATGGATGGCGGTTTGCATCGCACACGCAGGCATGAAAGTGTGGACGGTGGTGTAGATGAGATTCACTCTGTTAGCAGAGACAGCGGCCTTGCAGATGAAATGCCAGTGGACGGTAGATCTAAATACAATTCCTCCATAGTTCTCCCAAACTGTGATACGTATACATGAACTTCAGAGACCTTGCTAGCAGTTATTCAATGTCGTGGTCTTTTACCTGCACAGCAGTTACTCCAACTTTATTCAGTACATCAGTCATTCATGCACTTCCCTAATCAACATGTTACATGCTTCGTGTTATTGACTTTGCATTAAGTCATGCCAGTGCACATATTGTTGTCACAATTATTTTATGATTGTTTGGTTATCCCGCTTAAGTATATTAAACAGGCACATAATTAAACAGTCTTATATAATATGATATAAGGTGGGGAGGAGTAATTCATTACAAGAATAGAAAGGTTACTGTAATAATTGGTCAATTATAAACTAGATAGTTGGAAATCCTGAATTTGAATTAGTTGTCCAATGGTACAGAGCAAAAGAGTGGATTTGCACAACAGCAAAGCAAATCTTCCTGGGCTTAATGTGTTTGTGGCCTGCACAGTTGCAGATGTATGGCTTCAAATGTTTAGGGTAGTGTGTGGGGGAAACAAAAGACTGTGTACTGTGGCAGGGGTAGAATGCCGCGATTTTACTAATTTGTGTAGCAGATCTAGACATACTTCTATTCCAGATTTGAGAGCTTAACATTATATGATGTAGGAGGGGGAGCAAAAAGGAAATTTCCTCAAAATATACTATAGTAATTAGGGTAGCTATGGCAATGATAGTCCTCATATTTCAGCAATTTAACAGGCATGGATGGTTTCTTCCAAATTTGAAGATGTTTGATTGGGTAGATGACTAGATGTGACCTCAAAACTGTATATACATTTTGTATCGGCGCATGTGGGAAATGTATATAAGTTTGATCTAATGTCCAATTTGATTTTGCTTTTGAAGCTGATACATACTACACATAATAGTAGAGCTAAGAGTGTGTTACAAGTCTAACAAGTGAAGTTTTTCACAGCTTTCTCCAAGTCTGTACAGTGTATCATGCAAAGGGCCCCTGTGATTATGTAATATTATGCTCGCACATGGAAGTAAGCAAACTGTAGCTTCCCTTCCCATGCTTGGTTACCGTGGGAATGCTAAGTAAATTCCATCACACAATTCAGCCTCATACCCAGGCCTTCAACTCAGCTATGATGGATACTCCCCAACGAGATAAAGATCTTGAGGCTGCCATATGGCTTGGGAATGAGTATTCCAGTAGTGATAACATTTCAACTAATCAACAAAGAATCTAATCTACTAAAGTGCATAAAACGCTTCTTTCCTTCTCTGAAACTCGGTAAATCTGACTCCAGCATACTGTACATAGTCAAAGTCTATATTTGAGTAATGGCCTTCCAAAAGAGCCCAGATACACCAGAATAAGTGCGACGCCAATGCGAATTTGTTTGCCTCCCGGTACAGGGTGTGAACGGCAGCACCTGTCACGCTATTGGCATCTTCTCCCCTGAGCAGTGCAGCTTCCTCGAGGTACATTTGAATCCAGACTTTCTGTAAGTCTTCGGCTGGGTATAGGTCAAATTTCATATTATCTAGCCCGGCGAATTCGCAGAAGTGATTTCCAATGTCAAAAGGTAGGAAATTTGGTCCACTGTACTCAAAGTCTATCAGTGTGACGGAGTCATCGTCACAGTTGTAAATGAGGTTCCTGTGGACTGTGTCATTGTGGCAGAAGATGACTGGAGACTGGCAGGCACTGAGCTCTGTTTTCAGTATCTCTAGTTCTTGGTGCAGCACTCCAACCGAGCCAATTGCTCTACGAAAACTTTCATTTTTCTTGGGATCACTGTATTCTCTGGGTATCAGCTCTAGCCACTTATCACAACTGGCCCACAACTTGGGTTTCTGGCCCCTGAAGGGAGATGGAATTTCCACTGCGTGTAGTTTGGCTAGAGCCCGGCTTGTTCTTCTCATCATAGAATTGTCTCGCATTTCCTCCACTGTAAGGTTGCGACCCTTCACAAAGCCATAGCAGAAGGCATTTTTGAGACGACAGTAGAGGGGTGGCAGAAGGCCCACTTCATTTAGAGTGAGCATAATGATAGTTTCCGTGTCTCGGTTGCTAAAAAGCCTTGTCTCCTCTTTGTCTATACGAATTAACACTATATCTTCTTTCTTCTTGTCCTCTTCATAGATACCGGCGAGAAAGTTGCTCACACCACCTTCAAACACAATGTGGTCCAGCTTGTTTGGATTCCAGGTGGGTCGCACAACTGGAAGCAGTGTTTTCCGAAAGTGGTCCACATAGTTAACAGAGCACACTTCAATGGGTACGTACTTCCAGGTGAAGTTATCGATAGAGCGCTCTTCCACGCGTAGTATTTCGCTCATGATGCACCGTGCCTGCAAACACATAGGTCGAATAATCTTCGAAGCACCTGCGTGTACAAGACCAGTAACTTTCAAGGCCATACGGTCGGTCATCCGGTATCTGGACACACCTTCGCTACACCTACAACCTTTGACCTGACCATCGCGTCTTACCACGCGGCCGACGCAGAAGGTCAACTTCGCATAGTGGCCAGACCCTCGCTTGGACAGGAGGCTTATAATTTAAGTGACCTTTCACTGTCTCGAACTGTCTATGTGAGTTGTTTGTGATAATATCATATGCATGCATGTCCCCTGTGTAATAGCTTTTTCTTGTGCATACAGGCAATTCGACATGGGACTGGCACAGTCCATGGGGCCCGTGTTGCTACTGATTCTAGTGCAGCTTGCAGTCCCACTATTGGCCGAATTTAACTACACCAAATGCCCTGCTGCGTGGGAGCTTCAGTCAGATTTTGTGAAGCGTAACTTTTCGTTGAAGAAATTTGAAGGGACGTACTATGAAGTAGCTCTTCATGACTACACACAGTATCCCATTTGCCCATCGCCAAAGTGCATCCGTTCTCACAAGATTGTTGATTACAGTTTAAAACAGGTGAACGATTCCTTTGACCTTCAATGTTTTGGGGAAATTTTCCACATTCACTTTCGATTCAATTTCACCAATACAACAGGCCACTTTCTTGGAACCGTCCTTGGTTTTTTTCCAGACATTGTATTTCTAAACACAGTGGTAGATGTGTATGAGAATTCAGATGGAGTTTATGAATGGGCAATAGAATTTCAGTGCGTGGAGAAGCTGGATCATGTATGGTTTATTGGCATCAACTGGTATAGCCGGTCTAATATCGTCTCAGAGCAATACATGGACCAGCTCTTGGCTGCAGCTAGAGCAAGAGGGCTTGGCTTTTATATGGAGAAAGTGTTGCAGGTTGATCAGAAGAATTGTACATACACTGGAAATTGAAATAATTTTGTAGCAAGGACTATATAGCTAGGCTAGAACTTATGAGATATTTAATCACTGTAAGTGATAGACAGGGTATGAGTTTTGTGTGTATACCGCATTGTCCCTCGATTATGATGCTGATTCTGTGTGGTTAGGGCCTTGAATCAAGTGACTGAGGTTGTAGTAGTCCAGGAAGGTTCTTGCTACATTCCTTCCCAGCCTCAGATCTGGGCTATAGTCAAGGAGATTTGGATTTGAACCCTTTACCCCTAACTCTATAACTCACAAATATAGTGTTTACTTAGCATACTGGGCCGTTAATATTAGCTCTGTATAGTAGTCTTATTATGCAATATCGATAAGTATGATATCAGCTGTTGGCAGAATGGAAAGATTAGTGAAAAGTTGGGTGTTTCTTGTAATATTAGGACCCCATCAGTGTCCATACGATGCTCCTTTTTGTACTTCAAGGTATATAGTGAAGTTGGATCTTGCCACTACTATGTCACAGTGTATGATGTATGCAATACCACCATGGAGTGGTACTGGTAATCACCCACCACTACAGTTGAGTTTACTTGAGCTTGCTGAGTATCTTTTTCAAGGCTAGAACTCAACATATATTTCCAAAGAAAAGGATACAAGCTTCCTCAGTGTAGGGAGCTGGGGTGTGAGACTCCATAGTGGTGTAACTGAAGAAAGAGACCTCCAGTGTGTAGCAGTGGGTCTGGGGGTTCAGACAGCCTCCGAGGAACCTAGGATATATACATGTAAGTGGGCAGTCATGCATTACTAAGGAAAGCAGCACCATTTCACCACTGAGTAGGCATACCTTCTTCCAGTTCCAGCTTTTACTGCATCTCTGTTGAACGATGTCTTATTCTAATGGTACCGGTAAAAGAGTCAACTATGTTATGCCAGATATTTTAAATTGAATAATATTATAGAATTTATTACGAACACTCCTAGGGGATCCATGCATCTCTATAAATAGCCATAATAGTAATTCATTTGATCACATTATGTAAGTACCACTGTGATGCTGAAGTTGCCACCATATGGGCAGCTTGTCAGCTTATGGTGCCATTATTACTACAACCACTCCTACTATCCCTTACTATCCAATAAACCTGGATGCCTGACCTAAGTGGAGGCGTGAGCCTGGGACCGAGGCTAATTCTAGTGTACCATCCATATATCAATCCTACCCAAGAAAAATCTTCTGCGTGCTGAGCCAACAACTTTGGGAAGACGGCCTGCCTCTCAAACCTCTCCTCATCATCATAGATGTTGCCATACATGAAACCTATGGCAGAACAGACGCAGTGAGGTTTGAGGATTTCCTGGGTACTTGGTTAGGCAGTCTTTACACCAACATAGAGTTTTGAGAGTATCTGATTCTTTGATCATTCAGCTGATACATGTAACAGTATATGAGAACCTAAAAGACAATGCCTATACAAATTATAGTCTTCGGGTTTTTACAGTATACAAGGGTGAGGAGTTACTGCAGTTGAGATAAGCAGACACATAACCGTGCCTAGATCCTCTACTCCGACCCGTGGGTTGGGGATCTGGGCATGAGACTTCAATCTTATGCACTATTGCGAATTTTCCACAAATTTTCTGACAGGGCACAATTAAGATAGACAACTTCACATGCACTGGATAGCCAGACAGTTACCTAGCTTTTATTTGCGGTCTCCACACCGTACCACAGGGAAATAATATGTTGCAATGCTCTCACCATTTGTCAATGTTGAATGTGCATGTATGTCAATGTAGAAGTCCAGATCAATGTTCTGCAAAGACATAAAACAAGCATTGCAGTATCAGATGTATGTAGCTACCATGCATGCATGCATTGTACACATTCTTAGATATGCCAAAAGTAATTTCCATGTATGCACACCATTGCCTCGTTATCAACACTGTACAGAGAAAGCTTAATTGGAAGAGGAGCCAGATAACAAGATCAACACATTGTAGCAGTGCTCAATGCAAGCCCATAGAGATATGTGTCGTGTCCATAATATCCAGCGGCGTAGGAAGCAGTATTGGAGTGATCCGGCCAGAGAGGCAGCCGATTGTAAATTCCCACACACAGCGCAGGAATTTTTTTTTTACCAGCCAGCCAGGAAGCGCTCTCTTGCAGCATTTCAGTTAGATTTGGAGTAAGTAATCGATAGGTGTAGCAAACATGTACATACATACAGACTAGGCATTCAGTGCTTTTTATTTTTATTTTTCCAGATGGTGTATGTTTTATAACAGTTCTTTTTTTCTTTCCATTTTCTAAACAAACTTCTTATCTTTCTTTGTTTATAATCTGGAATGTGACTGGGGGGCTGGGGGCTGCTTGGTTTGGGGCTGCTTTTACGTTTTTAATCTGCTTTGTAACATTTTGATGGAGGCCCTGCTGGCTTTGGTGAGACCTTACGGTTAAACCAGAACCGAGGAACTTTCCTCCTGGAGGTTTTTAACAGGGGGAAGACCTATTTGGTCCCCTCTATTTAACCGTTTTTAAACAACTTTTTGCAATTTTTTTAACTTTATGCGGTCACGGACTGGGTGGCTTTCTGGTTCTTTCCTGGTCCTGGGTTCTCTTTGTTGCAATCAGAGCTCTTTTCTCTTTTCTACTTCATTTATTATGTTGCTATGTGCCTAATTAGATTAGTAAATATGTTCGTATTTAGGTTAAGTGAATGTGTTAGTATTTAGGGTATGTGGTAGTATATGTTAAGGGTTAAGGGGGTTGAATAATTAGTATGGGTGGATTTGTTTAGTGTTTAGGCCTAAAGCTTAGTGAGTGCATTTGATATAACAGTTAAGATACACAAATTCAATGCATGTCAGCAGAGGTGGGCATTGTCCTCATCTCGATCTTGTGGCAGGCAGTCTGAGCACGAGACTTTGACCGCGGATGAAAAAAAATTTGCAAAAAAGTGGTTCGACTTTGGCCGGACCAGCCGGTACGGCTCCTACGCCTATGATATCTATGGCTAGCCTCGTTCACAGATTCCCCAATCACATATGTGTGTGAAGGGGAGCCTGGACAGGTGGCGATCTCAACCTACTGGGTCCTGGTCGTAATCGATGACCAGCTGTTTGGTTGCATGCAGGGTTGGATGAGCCCAAGGGGAGGGGTCGTGCCAGTGGCGGTTGAGGTCAAAGCCCATAAGGGAGCACCTGCAAAATAACACAGGTGCCACACCAATTATTATAAAGTAGATGGACTACGGTACTAGTGAATCATACAACTGATGCTATATAGCAACAATCTTCATACCTGTAATTTCCCAAGCATACTCCATCTGGGTTCAGCATTGGTACTGTATGTAGAGATGTATACCTGTCAAATGCCACACATATTTGCAGGGTTCCATTGAACAGGGGAGGGAACCCCCCCCCCCCCCTTCTCCGACACATTTCTTCCCCCCTCCCAAAATATTAAGATCCAAATGTATATGATCTCAGAATTAGGATGTCTAAATTTCCTAGAATACATTTCAATGCATACATCTCAGTTTTCCACCCCCACAAAAGGGAAACGTCATAATATGGGGCTTGCCTATATATGTGTTGAGCAATGCCCCTCTAATCACTACTCTCTCTACTACCCCTTTGTAAAGTAGAATCATAGGCGGTAGAATGCTAATGTACTTGAGAGGGCATGTGACCTCTGCCGGTTACTGCATATGAAACCCCACTTATCGCACATGGTACATGCATGAAAGCCAAGTAGTGCCAAAGAGATCAGGATGGCGTCTCAAGTTGGATTTGCATAGCTAGGCCACTTGACATAGAAATTATTCTTAATAGTCAGGCTCAGGCGTGGGCTGACCCCGCATGCCTGACTATACTAGTGCTGGAACCCACTAGGGACAGTGTGGGTCATATCACCTGTTGCCTCTCACTAAGACGATACTGGAATTAGAACTGGTATTTAAATATCGGTACCTTTGGCCGGAACTTGTTGTAGCCCCTTAGGAAGTGTACAAGCTGTGTTAAGGCCACTTACCACAGCGCTATTATGTGTACGTTTTGTGTGTGTGTGTGGGGGGGGGAGGGCATGTGCCCTCGGTATCCCCCCCCCCCCCATTTCTGCCATCTATGAAGATACTGCTGGATGCCTGATCTTGGTTTAATTCATTCCCTAACCCAGCTTCAACTTTGCCATGCACATATAAAGTACCAGGGGCACATCAAGACACCAATGGTGTACAAAATTGGTGTATCTTGTACCCTTTACCATCTCCCCTAGCATGATATTGATGCCAACCATGACTTATACCAGTTTGTGAATGCCCCAAGTGTCTGCATAATGCACACATACAAGGTCAGTACACTAGCGCATGTACACTGCACTAGTACAGCAATTGTACACAACAATAGTGAAATTGGCCAAAGTACTCTTGGCGATTTGTGCTACAGCATACGTACCTATTTTGAATATGATGTGATCCCTGAGGACCTTTGCTCGAGGATCATTGCTCAGTAGAAACTCAATGAGGCCTGTGGAATTGACATAACAGATAATCACTATAAACATACTAGATACTCCAAGAAAAACGAGCAACTGAAAATAGTGTATACAAGAGGAGTAACAACACAAGTTACGAGATGCGGACCTTGGCAGATGTAAGAGGCCGGTGTTTCCCCAGGATGTACCCTGGCGGTCACAAACACCATCTTGCAGGGCCCACCCGACCGGAGGTTATCTGGCGACGTTATAGTGAGCAAGTCCAGCCTCTTCTGTTGCTATCACAGACAGAGAAAATACATCCAAGAATGAAACTACGTATACATGTAGATCATACGTAATTACTCAAAAATAGTGGTCCGAGTAACACTCGGAACGAGACAGACTTGGAACATCTACATTGGCATACCACACTGTGGCAGAGGAGCTCTCTCCTGTAGTAGTCCAGTTTCAGCTTCTCTACCTCTTCCAGATACAGTTGCAGCCGAGTGTAGGTATACGGATAGCAGTAGGCAAACTGAGAGACGAAAGCAACAATTAGCGTAGCCATACTCAGACCCTGCATGTTGTGTTACATCATGTACATGCAAAAATGCTGCAGACTGGAGAATGGAAATGACGCTACAACTAAAGATTGTAGTTCAGTTTACTAAGAAAAAAGGGAAGGGCACACTTGCTGGGCCCAATGTACCAACTTACTTGGTAGACATCATCTTCTCTATCAAAGGCAAAGGCAAAGGAGAGGACATAGTTCTTCTGGTGGTCTGGGCATTTGTAGTAGAAGACATTCTTTGGAGGGATCCGCTGCCTGTGGAGCCAGCAGGAATAATTCACGATCAACTATCCACAACTAGTTTATAGAGAAGGAATCGGTTTGACCCTCTCTCCCCCCCCCCCATCAAGGTGTGTGTCTCACTCCTAACAGTAAACAATGTAGTGAGACTGGGTCTTTACGCTATAATAAAATGAGATACTGATACACAAAGCTCCACTTTGTGTACAGACAGAAAAATTGAAGTTGAGGCACTTGAGACATAGCCCCAAACCTAGGCCTTCCTTTCCCAGATTTTATCTCGCAGCCATGGAGAAAAATTGGCTTGAAATAAAATCTGCTTCTCAGAACCATAGTCATAAATTTTTTACAAACAAAAGAACGATGAGCAACAAACCAAACGGGTCTGGATGTTGACTTCACAAGGGGACTCATTCCATCTCTGTAGAGGCTCTTGGTTTTGCTGAAGTTTACAACGTTGAAAATTACTCTCTGCATGTTGGAAGATAGTGTTGACTCATCATGCGCTGAATTCTTAATTGCTACCACAGATCAGCCTTGTCTTCAAGCCTAACATCATGCCCAGGCTTTCCCATTCTCCACTGTTGCGAGATAAAAGCTGGAAGGCTTGGGTACGCCCATATGTGCATGTTTCACTTTCACCACAGCAGTGAAATGTGGTGACACAGCTATGTGACAGTATGTTACATGTGTACACTGTTAGCAACCCATGAGAGTGCCTTGCGCTTTGCAAACTCATGGCCTCCAGACACTGTATATGATACGTCCCACTACGTGACACATTCAACAGACAGTAACACCATTAGCTACGTTCAAGTACCTGGTCTGAGGCAACATTCTGAACTGTAAAGTTGAACCACACTCGGAACCTAGTGATGAGGTATATTGGGAGAGCAGTTGATGATGTCATGTACACACTTGTGCACCTGTCATACTAGAGTCTATCTCACAGGCAATATTTCTCCATGGCTGTCAGATGAGTCTGAGCCTTGGTATGAGGTTACACTCCTACACATTTGCCATCTCTGATAGCACAGCACAGCAAGCATCAAGGGCTACGCTGCACACCTATGTATGTACCTTGGATTGCATGTGTCAGGTCTGATAAAGAGGTCGTACTCATAGTCAGTGATGTAGTCAACGCGACCCAGGTTTCCTAGAGACAAAAAGAATCCATCCAGTCACCAATACCAGGTACTCACACATAATGGCAATGGGTATATAGTGTACATGTTTACCATACTAGCCTCACTCCCCAGCCTTTTATTTTGGGATATATGAAGCTCCATTTTTAGCCAAAAAAACCCTCAAAAATGTGCGGTACTGGGAGTGACACTATAGATATACCATCCTCTTTTGATGAGGTTACGACTAAGTATAGTGTGTAAAAAAAAAAAGCCGTGTTCTAGTAATACAACTGCTGAATGAAATCTGGCAGGCACTGGCATGGGGTAGCCTCGTACCCATAGGCCTTCCACCCCAGCTTTTATCTGGCAACCAGTTCCCAGCTGCATGCGCTGATGCGGTATAAAGAACCCGAGTGGGTGGAGCCATAGATGGTGGAGTTACATGTAATTAGCAGACGACACGTACACAAGTACCTCCTTCGAAACAGGCGTCAAACTGTAAATCCCCCTTTTTTGTGCCACTTGAATAGTCAGGGGGCAAAGCAAAGCACTTAGCAACATTTCCCACGAAGGTTTCCTTCAGTGGAGAGGGTTTTTGGGTGCTTTCAGGGCAGTCCAGATCCTCCCCTATTTCTGCCATACTTGGGTGCGAACAGTCTCGTGCCCAGACTGTACTGCTCGGTATGGAAACGAGGCTAATACTGCGCATGCTCGTTTGACATCTATTACATGTCCAGCGGAATGGCGGATTTGGTAAGTTTCAGAGGTCTCTACTCTAGCTGGAGGGGTAAAAAAATAGAAGGTCATCTTTCCAAAAACAAAGGAGTTACTAATTTGCATGTATTTGCTACTGGTATTGGATTTGGTGGGGGCATTATATAGAATGTCGAACTTTCCAGCCATGCAGCTGTTTTTGCGTAAGATGTATTACTGTTATTGTGTGGACTGGTTGTGGTTGTAAATACTTTGTATCTTGCTCCAAATCTCAGAACAAAGACGAATTACCTAGAAAGCGGCGAAAGGGGTGGGACCAGACCACCCCAGCTGGTATGTCTGTTCGTCAATCTGTTTCATTTGAAGTGTGGATATTTCTATAACTGTTTAGCTGTGTAAATACGAATACTAGTATATATGCATTGCTGCCCAAACCCTCTAAGAGAATCTGGGAAATAAGCTTTAGTGGAAATGTACATGCAATCTAGAATATTAGCTACCTGCCTATTAATGTTGGTCTAGCTTACTCTGACCCTACCTTGATGTCAGAGAAAGGCTGAATAACTTGAATGACAGTAGCGCTTGAAGCAGATGAACACATGAAACACGGTATTTAGGTGCACTTCCATCCATTTCTGAGGTGCATTGTTAAGGCCCACGGTGCAGTTCTGCCCAAGCCTATTGCCTAGACCCATTAGCCTTGCTCCCTGGTTCTCCCCACGGCCCAGGCTCTTCCAATGCAGGGAGCCGGAGAGCCTGGGAACAAGGCTAAGTGTACACATGTTTACACATGTGATTACCATCTACATGTACTGTACATGTACACATGTCATTACCATGTACATGTAGATGGAAATTTGGCCGGAAAGTAAATTATGTAAGCCAAATTAAAATCTGCTGAATTATACTTCTGTGAGTGAAGCACCACTGACCAAAACCTGAAGACATTACAAGCACTACAGTAAAGCATCTTAAAGTCATACTGTGAAGAGGCTTGGAGTTGACTTGGCATGTGCTATACAGCTAGCCTTGTCCCTGGCCCCTGTTTTATTTGGTTGCAAGAAGGTAAAGCTGAGCTTTTCCTTTGCGTAGCCGAAAAAAGCAGGAGCCTAGGGATGAGGCTACTTTGCACTGTAAAGGTGGCTGGTTGTTTGTGTGAGAGTATGGATGCATACTCATGCAGTGTAGGGCTTGAGGGTCTCTGTATTCCACACCTGATCCTGAGCTATGTGTCACTGCAACAATGGCACTATGTAGTTAGCCTCGTGCCCAGGCCTCCCTTTGCAGCTTATTTTGCAGCCGCGGAAAAACGCGCATTTTTCCACGGCTGTGAAAAAAGCTGCGAGGGGAGGCCTGGGTACGAGGCTAACTATATAGTGTACTGGGCTGTAGGCATGGGATGGGTGGGGATGTTGGCATCCTGTGAACAGGCGTCCAGCAATGTCACATATTCTGGTTGTGAAGATGATTGCAATGCAGTATTTACATAGGTTCGTACCCAGGCCTCCCCTCGTAGCTTTTTTTCGCAGCCGTGGAAAAACGCGCATTTTTCCACGGCTGCGAAAATAGCTACGAGGGGAGGCCTGGGTATGAGGCTAGTATTTACATGTATGTTTAGTGTAAGCCTGTAAACCATGCAATTATGTAGGACACCTACATGTAGACAAATATAGATTAGGCTCTTTAGGTGATGATAACTTGTAGTCGGTAGGTGATTGGTGTCTGTAGAAGGTACTAGGGAGCTTATAATGCCATATGTACATGTATATGCTTCTGAAGGTACGTGTACAAACATGTCACTTACTGTGCACTAACATGCACATGTATAATTTTGGTGATGCTGTAGTCGCCCCACTCTCCACAGAGAAGGACCCAGAGCAGACGGGCCCCCTCGTCACTCCCGCTCTGCTACCGACCCTCTCTCCCCAGCAGCTACTAGCACTGCAGATGGCCAAGAAGTACTGCCAGGATGTCAGTGCCAAGCATGTGAGTAGTACAGAGTATGGTTCAACAGACACTATCACATATGCAGTGTTCTAGCCAGAAGTAGTTGCAAAGAGCGGTGCTTGCTTAAAGATGAAAGCATAGTTGTGGTTTTAATTACATTCTTACAACCACATCAAAGAAAAGTGCCCCACTGAAGAGTGAAGGAGCACCACTCTTCCACTCTTTAGCTAGAACACTGCTGATATGTGTCCCATTTCCATCCTTCTCCAGCAACACGTGAAGCAGACAGAGCAGCAGGTGGTACAGATGCAGGCCCTGCAGGAGGCCGCCAATAAACAGAGGGCTCTGCTGCTAATGAGCAGGTCAGCACACTTGATACAGTGTTCGTACATGTACCTTTTCCATTTATGCACAGTAGCTATAAGGGAGGCTGCACACACCATCTTGTACATGTACTGGCCTACTTACCTGTATTTGCACTATACAATGTATATCATATCCTTAAACTTATTGCATGTGTATATAGTTATGAGTGAGTTTTCTCAAGCAAAATGTACACATTATACTATCTACCCCTGCAGAATATACGTTGGCAGCATCAACTTTGAGCTGGGGGAGGAGTCAGTGCGGCAGGCCTTCTCTCCGTTTGGTACCATCAAGGCTGTGAACCTCTCCTGGGACAGCGCCACCATGAAGCACAAGGGCTATGCCTTTGTGGAGTACGAGACGGCAGAGGCCTCCCAGCTGGCACTGGAGCAGATGAATGGTGTCGTCATTGGCGGCAGGAATATCAAGGTACGTGTACATGCCTTCTTTTGACGATAAAAGGAGTTTGGCTAAACTGGTATAAATGCTGGATGGGTGGGGAGAGTTGGCATGCCATCAAAAAGCTTTTTAACCCACCATTCCTGATTCTCAAGGTCAGGCATCCAGCAGTAACTGGGGTTTATTGTATAGTAAGGGATAGTACCTGTAGGAGTGGTTGTAGTAATGCCTTCAAATACACCAAGTGTATGAAGGAACAGAGCCTTTGCCTAATCAGTGCTGTTTGCTGCTGCAAGTACGTGTGGTGCTAGCCTCGTTCCCAGTCTCCACTCCCAGCTTTTGTTTTGCATGTAGTCTCCACTCCCAGCTTGTTTTCGAATGTTACAGTATGCGGGAAAAAAGCTGGGAGTGGAGAGACTGGGAACGAGGCTAGTGGGGCGCATCAACTTCCATCAAGTGATGTGTGTTTTTGATGGATGCTGGATGCTATCTGTATAGAGATTGCACCCTCCTCCCTTCGTAGGTGGGCCGGCCCAACAACGTCCCTCAGGCAGCCCCAGTGATTGCCCAGATCCAGGAAGAAGCCGGCAACCACCCCCGCATCTACATTGCCTCCATCCATCCTAACCTTGCTAGCGAGGATGTCAAGAGGTACACCAGTACATCTGTATACAAAAACACGTTCATTGTACACACACTCTACCCTCTACACTCTACCCGTGGGCCTCGTTCCCAGCCCCACGTGTGCATTTCACTTTAGTGCAGCTGTGGGCCTGGTACTTTTTTCTCATATGCGACGTGGAGGGTAGAAAGGCAAAATTTTGCGTGGGCAAGGACAGCTGCAGTTCTCAGACAACGAAGGAAGGCAGCGACATAATCAATGGCTTAATTTCAATCAACTCCATTTACCCAGCTATTATCTTGCAGCCATGCATGAAAACTCAGTCCAATTCCTAGTAAGCCTACTCCGCACTCTATCCCATTCTAAACGTATACCATGCACCCACAAACCCAAGCATGTACATGCAGCTGAGAGGGTTTGAGGCTAACGTATACAGTAGTCTAGTATACAGTACGTATGCAATTTTAGTGTTTTAGCATTTTACATGTACATGTAGTTCTTCTACTTGCTCTGAAGGTGCGAAAGGGTAGTAAGCTGCAGATTGGGTGGAACTCACTGTAGACTAACACACTACAGTGTGGAAGACTGGGAGTAAGGCTCTTATGCACTCTGAAGCAAAGTGCATTTGTTGAAAAGCTTACACTGGATACAAAAGGGAGAGTGGAGCCTGGAAACGAGGCTAAGGTTTTTTCATAGCAAATAACTGTTGGGCTTGAGGAGGTGATGCTATCATTACATGTATGTACCGTGCTATTTCTCAACCCCTCTCCCCAGTGTGTTTGAAGCTTTTGGTAAAGTCAAGAAAGTAGACCTTGCTCCCGACAACGTGCCTGGCAAGCACCGCGGCTGGGGCTACATTGAGTATGACAACCACAAGAGTGCTGCTGACGCCATTGCCTCGATGAATCTCTTTGACCTGGGAGGGCAGTTCCTCAGGGTGGGCAGGGTAAGGAAATGAAGTGCGTGTCTGGCAGTCCTGAGTAGAAAACAAGCATTATTCCGTTGTGTATTTCAAATGCATCACTCTGTCCAAAGGGCTGTACATGTACATGTATCTCTGAACTTCCGTTAATGGTGGAGCTCATACACTATGTAGAAGCCTCAGTATGTGAGGCTTCTACGCAGCACGTACATGTATGAGCCCCGCCTTTAATGGAAGTTCAGAGATATGGCACTCTGAATGCAGTGATGTGATCGAAACACACCATGGAATAATATTCATTTTCTACCTGGGACTGCCACATGTACACGTTACATTTAGCACTATACGGTACATGTATTATGGAGTGCGGTAGTACTCCATATATAGGGGTGGCTAAAAAAAAATGGCTGCCCCATTGTATGTGTACATAGTGATATGTTCAAAACTCTGCCCTAGACTTAGTCATAAGACCATACCTGTCATTCTCGAGTGTTTTCAACAGTAACAAGACTGTTAGCACTGACAGAGAGCATCGCTGAAGTGCCAAATCGGCAAGTCGCTAAACCGGCAAATAGTCTATCTTCTTTCTTCTGAGAAGATAGCACAACAGTGACTGAAGCGATTACAATGATTCAAACGCGAAGAAGCGCTACTGGATTCGGGCTATTGCACCCACACCATAGCGTTCTCAAACAAATCAAACCGTTTAGCAGTGATTCTCAAGCGCTCGAGGCAAGTGCTTGCCACTATACGCCGTTCTGTTCCGTTCCGTTCTGCGTATTAAACGGTGGTTACGCCTACACTGGAAACGCAGCCTCGAGGTGCGATAACGCTGATACAACTGCTAAACCATTATAAATCATACTAACCTCCATGATGTGCATTAAATGGAGTCGGTACCGCCACTGCTGTGCACTCATACGACCATCCTCGCCCACATTGCCTTTTAGATGTTTGTGGTGGAGGCTATATCACCTGAGTAGCTACATAATTATCACTGTAGGTAGACTTAGTATATGCTGCCCACTCAACATTCTTCCACATGCACACCAACCAACCCCACTTGTACTCTCACCTGTAACAACACACTACTATCTTTGACCAATAGGGGTGAATAGCATAATGTATTCCATTTGTGATTAACCATACAAGACATGCAAGAGTGCTTTCAAAAAACTGCCACAAGATGTACACATGTCATTCCATGTAAGAAGCATACGACCTGGTTGGAAAAATGTCAAAACATATAGGGATGGGAGTCCGTAAAGGTACTGTGGTGTCGTTCGTTCCTACCTTGTTTGGTTGCTTTTTGGGGATTCCATCCCTGTATGTCTGTTCAGTTTTTAAAATGTTTTTTTGTGACTTGTAATAGGAGCACTGGATTGTCTATATTAGTAGTCCAGTGTAGAGAAGCCTACACGTAGCTGTCACTTACTAGTGGCATCGCTAGAAGTAAGTACATGTATGTGTACTTCTACTCAGGAGGGTCTTTTACTTTTAATATTACTCTACATTGTATGCGTAATTATGGGAAGAGACATGTAGCTTACTAGCGATCTCCTCAGATGAGACAAGGGATAGCTATACATACATTTACATGTATATCAACATTCAGACCTACTTACATCAGAGCCATAATATTCTCTTCTCCCCAGGCGCTGACCCCACCCATGCCGCTATACCCTCCCAACGCCGGTCCCGTGCTGCCTGGCCTCCTCAGCTCCTCTGCACTGGGCAATTTCTCCAATGTGGCGGCGGTGGCAGCCGTGGCCAGCGCCGCTGCACAGCAGGCTGCTAACATCATCCCGGATATCTCCCTCCTGCCCATGACCCAGCTCTCAGACAGCCAGATTATATACGCTTCGGCCAGTGCTGCTGTCACTGCTCCCACTGGCCCAGGGGCAAACAAGAGCTTGGATGAGATTCAGGCCAAGCTGCAGGCTAGTTATGGAGTAGTGGCAATGATGCCTCATACCCAGGCATCCCTGATCCAGCTTGTACATGTATCTCGGAGAAAGAATTTCTCCGTGATGCAAGATACATGCTGGGTCAGGGGGTGTGAGGCTAGGTTAGTGTGGCATGTATTTATGCATGCATACAGATCCAAGCGTGTACATATATGTACGTATGTAAAGCTGTACGTGGTATCAACACAGTAAGACAGGCAACGTGATTCAGGGAGTTGAATAGCACAGCCTATGCCTCCATTTGCCCATGTTGAGAGAGTGTATCGTCTGAAGGCTGACTTCCATTTAAGGCCCATTTCATGTAAGGGCACACCCATCATCTCTAAGTATATGGCAAGTAGTACGTATGTTACATGGCGGCAAGGGCCATACCAGATATTGGTGCCGTATTACGTCAGAGATTGAGGTCTGAGAGCTCTATGTCATACCATGTCAATATGTGGTATATGGCCTGCACTGCTGTGTGAGATAACTAGTTTATTGCTTGGCAACCCTTAGCAACCCATGGCAACAGTGACATCAAATCATAGTAATTGGCTATTACCATGGGAATAATCGTCAAACTGTAGTAACTGTGTATACAGTAAGAAAGTCTAGGGTACTTGTCACCTGCTTGCCAGACTACAGACAGTGTTGTATGTATACTGTAATAGCTTTTACTTTTCATTGTGATAAACACTACATTTCAAGTGGCCACATGCGTGTTTTCATGTAGCCAGGGAAGGGGGGGGGGACCAGCATGGACTAGTATTTGTATATGTAAATGCATGACATTGTTGTGTTAGCCAGTACTGTTTACATTCATTTTATGTTGAGTATTCTCTCTCTTCATACCTGCGTACTGGCTGTAGGCGGCCAATGAGGAGAAGGGGGTCAGTCAGGATGTGGGCTCACTGCAGCAGGAGGAGAGTGTCTCCATCTCCGGGGGCAATGCAAGACTCATGCTAATGAAGAAGCTCTCCCGGAAGGCTGAGGTGGGTGTGGCAGTTGTACTACTACCCTATAGCTAGGCCCTCCGTTGTACGTGACAAGAGCCTAGCCTCGTTCCCAGTCTCCACTCCCAGCTTCTTTTCGCATGTTGCCCGCTTTTTTTACAACATGCGAAAAAAAGCTGGGAGTGGAGACTGGGAACGAGGCTAATTGAATTAAGTAAAGTGTCTGGCTCGTATGTCGTCTAATTTACCTGCTGCAAGTAAATGAATATTGTATGTGTATGTACAGTCATGTATACGGATCTGAACCTGCAATTTTGTTGGTTGTAGACGGTGCTGTTAACTACTCTGCAGTTGTTCTACAGCAGAGTCTGGGACATCTATAGTTGACATTTACGTATAAATATCGATGGTGGGAAAATTTGGCAAGTATAAAATTTAGCAAGTATTAAATTTGCCGATTTGAACTGGTGTATGATGTAATCATTGCACCTTCTCGTTATCGTAATCTCACTGTTATCTTTTCGATCAAGGAGCTTAGAGAAGTGACTAGCAGCCTAGTTGTACTGTTCTCAGTGGTGTACTTCCCTATCTGGACCATTTCTTTTGGTACACACACACAAACACACACACAGTCAAGAGTCCTGGTGCTACGCAACATGGTCTCATTGGAGGACTTGGACGAGGAGCTAGAGGAGGAGGTGACCTCCGAGTGTAGCAAGTACGGCTCCGTGGAGAGGGTCATAATCTACCAGGAGAAGCAGGGCATGGAAGACGATGCTGAAACCATTGTCAATATCTTTGTCATCTTCTCCAAGGGTACAGGTAAGTGCGTCCACGTGCTATGCTCCTACATGCATATAAACAGATGGCCATTTCCATGGTATGTGTCTGGCTTTATGGTCTCTGGAACGTCATACTCTATATACAGGTATGTCCATGGTAAGCCCATGCCTTGACTTCAAGTATTAAATGTATTTTCACAGATTAATGAGTAGACGTTTCACTACTTACATGTGCTACCTCAGCCCTGTACAAAGTAGGACCTTGATTGCAAAATGTTTTCAATCCATCGAGCATAACCACACTGCCAAGTGTAAGTATGAGTGAGGAGAGATGTGGGTGTAGTGAATAACAATACAGACGGGAGTGTGCCATTGGAGCTATTATTGACCTTTATGATGTCAATCGCAAAAGAGATTTATTGCTCATGAATCTGTTCATACATGTTACAGTACACTGCTCAGCTGACCGTTCAGCCAGTTCGAGGGTTTGAGAATGGCGGTCATGACTTTCCTGTTGTCGAATCAGCCTCATCCGCTGTCGATGAACCTTCCACAGATGTTCCTCCTCTCCTTCTACCACTCTTCTGGGTTGCTACGCACGTAGCCTTCCTAGTCACTGCCACCTCTCTGCAGGGCGACTCCCTCGTAGTGCATGCTGGTGCTCTTGGCTCTACTGCATGTGCATGAAAGCAATGCTGCACCCATGGGAAATATATCGCATTCCTGTAGCGATGCTTACATATATACATACGCGGACTCTCCATGCAACATGATTAGTTGCCTCGCTTCCCGCTCGGCAATAATTATACACCTTTCATAGCTGCACGTGACCATGATCTTTGAGGGAACATACATAAATTAATAAGTGATGTATTCATCCCTTCAGAAAATTATCTCTTTGTAGTAAATCTCCATTGATAAGGCATGGTCACACATGCACATCGGGCATAGGAAAATGAATAACATCTTGTTTAGTCCAAAGGACAAGCCTACACCTGACAAACTTGGTCCAGCGAATGTTTTCTGAAAGGTTTTAAGACTAAAAGACATTGGTATACTATCTTCAATTCGAGGCTTTTCCCTATTATCTCTTCCCCTATTAATTTTTCCGAGTTCTATTAATTTTAGTGGCTGCATGTTCCACCATTCATGGCTGCATTTATATGCCTGCACTCTCCTCCAGAGGGTGAGGCGGCAGCAAAGGCACTAGATGGACGATGGTTTGGCGGCCGGCTCCTCAAGGCAGAACTGTATGACCAGGAGAAGTTTGATGCCAGCGACCTCTCACATTAGCTACAGCTGTATGTAAACCATGCATCCTCGCATTGAATACCTTTCACTCACACAGCTGTGCATGTATAATGTATTGCTGACTGTTTGTACAATAAGATTTTTTTGACTTTTCCTTTCTCTCTTGTAGTTCAAGTCAATTTTATCATGTGTGCAACCACAAGGTAGATGCCTCTAATTCAAATTTAATATTGCGTATGAACGTGCCCACGCAATATAGCACCACGTTCTATTGGTACATAATGATGTCTGTACCACACTGTCTTGCTAGCCAGTCCTGTGAGCTGCAGTGTGTACTTTAAATAGTTATAGTAATGCCCTCAATCTTGATGTTAGATAAACAGGAAGTATATATCACACAGCCAAGAGGCTGGGATCGAGTCTTGCATGATGTTGACATTGATGGCAGCCTCGCAGATTAATTTGAAAAGTTTATCATAGCTTATTACCCCGGACACTCTGAGATTGAGACTCGGGATTCGGCAGCGGGTAGGAATGAGACTGGCTTATTAACGTCACATGATGTGATCGCTTTGATATTGAATACGTTCGATGTATGCTTTGATCTTGTGCCGATAGGGAAACTTCGGTTACGGCATAGATAGTAGATGATTACGGTATGGCTGATGGCGATGCTTCTCCTTTGCTGAGCATAAACTCAATCGGCGACGGTAATCACAGAATGACTTCAATTGGCGCAATCCGCCGGAGATGGAAAGCTTTAACAAAGGGGACGGTTTTCTCGTCCATATTCACCCTGCTGACGACCAGCATCGGAGCCGGTACCCTCTCGCTCCCCTTCGGGTTCTCGCAAGGTGGACTGGTGTTCTCTAGCGTGATATTTTTCTCGATTATGTTGATTGCGGTGCTAGTGGGATTCATGCTCTTCTCTGCCAAGCGTTACTGCGCTGACATATATCCCAAGAAAGAAGTCTGGGGCTATGAAGACCTTGCAGATGCTGCCTTTGGCGCTGTTGGAAAGGTAAGTCAGATTTGGAAGGTATGTGTGTGTGTGACTCCTACTTTAATACAACAAGTACTGGCTTAGGGTGGGATCATGGGATGGGGATAGCCGTACGTGGACTCTAATATCTATGGCCGTACTCACGGCGAGGATACTCAAACCATAGATAAATGAAGGGGGCTCAAACTGAGAGGCATGACATTGCGGGGGCGAGTCTTTTAGCGGCACTATTATTATGCGATTATGTTGGTTGTAGTGAAAAGGAATCCTCTGGAATCGCTCATTCCCACTGCTCGATCAGGGTGTCCGCCTCCAGTACTGATACCTTTACTTCTACAGAGGCTACACCAACCACTAAAACTATGGGCTGAACTTATCCACGTCTCGCAGTCTTTGCTCGCCGCCAGTTCAAAGAGAGTAACTCTAGACTGGCGCCATTGTTCGTATTGGAAATTAGAGAGATTGCGTAAATTAGGTGAGCATAGAATATGTGGTTCGACAATGGAATATGCGACATGACGTACATACGATAATACAGAGAAAATGCAGCATTGAAATGTATATGACCAGTGTGGCTCAGGGTCGCCCCAATACCGTTTGTAATTTAAGTATCTTGCTCACGGGTGGGGAAGGCGTACTATAGGGGGGGTTAATATCTGTGGTTGGAGCACACTGCAGCAAGACTCCAGTCTATCGAGCTAGTCTACCTACTTGCTAATGCTGGCTTAATGGATTTCTCTAGTACATTGTACTTACTCAGGATGTGCCTTGATGTCAGAGAAAAGGCAGGCTCTGAAACTCTAATCGCGTCAAGTATGATTCAGAAAAAGATTTTTCCGATTAATGCACACTAGAATGTAATTATTAAGCCAATTGGAAGTGTGCCTGGTATGCAGGCACATGGTACACTTCTGCCGCAGCCCATCGCCTTTCCAAATATTCTGAGGGTCTGGGTACCCGAGACTACAGCTATGATGTGAAAGTCACCAGACAGACCAAGCAGAGTCAGGGCTAACAACTCGAACCCAGGCCTTCCTCACCCAGATTTTATCTCGTAGCCGTGGATAAAATCTGGGCGAAGAAGGCCCTCCCCCCCCCCTTTCCCCCAACACTTTACTCTGAAGTACATGTACATGTAAGCTGTCCCATCTGGCACTTGCAACCTCCAGGATGCACTCGATGCTACTGATTTGTAAAGAGATGCTCTTGTACAAATTTGACATCAGCTGTAATCCCACTCCCACCTTGCAATGTACTGGCTAACAGCAGTAAAGTAATATTCTTTCTCTCCAATTTTTTTATGACTGAGAAACTAATCATTAAACGTAATCCTTGACTTCAGTGAACACTAGAGAAACTAATCATGTTTGCATCACTTAATTAATCATGCCTTCTCTCAAACGCTCATACATCTTTTGAGTTGTGGCGAAATGATGTAATGTAACTTCGACTGTGCCTCGATCGTTATCATTCTTATAACCCTTTTCCTCAATTGTACCCAGCCTTTCCTTTTAAGGAATGGTTGGGTATAAGAGACTAGGACTGTTAGTTGCATGTTGCATCATCATTCTTCCTCCTCTTCCTCTGATCTTTTATCTCCCTCCCTCCCTCCCTCCCTCCCTCCCTCCCTTCCACAGATTGCAGTGCTGGTCACCCTTATCATGTTACTGTTCCTTGCTCTCATTGCGTATATGATCTATGCAAGAGACCAGGTATGCCTCACATTAACAGTGCATGGATATTAAATATACACAGGGTTTACCAAGAATGCTCAGCTGGAGTACCAGTCAGTATAGCTGGAATTACCTAAGCCCACCCTCCCCCTCCCCCTCCCCCTTGCTCTCACCGTTTAGCTGGACCTGGTAGTGCAGTTTGCCCTCAGCAAGGCAGGCCACGTTCCTGACTGCTCTGCCTTCGCGAACTGTGCCCTGTTGATGGCCATGGCTTTCCTGCCCTTATTTCCGGTCACCCTCCTCCGGGACCTCACCCCCATGCAAATCACCAGCACCGTCAGGTGGGTGGGGTGGCTCCTGGTAGCCTGCCAAACCAAGGGAGGTCTCAAAGTATAGTGACCCATGAAGGTTGATGATACGGAAGACATGGAGTCATTTTGATTTTTAGCACTCTTTGTTACACTACTTTTCGTGTGGTATACATGTACATGTACTACATACCTGATTTGCAGGGTTCTAATTGTCGCAGGGTTATGGTAAACCACAAATTTTGTGCTGTATAGTCAAGGTTCTCAGTCGGCGTAATTCATGGAAGATTTCTCTGGTTACCGACTAAAAAAGATACAGCCTGGTTTCCAGCGAAGTGAGTCTGGTTGCTGTGTGGCTTCTGGACACCCCCGACGTCATCGTGCGTAGTCATCATGCGTAGCCATAAATACCTTTTTGCTTTCTGTATTAATAAATTATACTGTGCGACAGCTGTTTCTGCCTTATGGCCTCATCAGATATAATTGTATAATCACTAAAACCACATCGTCTATGGAGGTTGATGTGCCCTCGCTCTGCAAGAACTAGTGGCTATAGCATTGATAGCCCTTTGTAGTCGGTAATCAGAGAAATCTTGTACGAATTATAGTTGGATTACTTTGCGGGAGAATATTTTTGCGGTTTAGTCATTATGTGCAAAAGTATTAGGTGAATTTTTAATTTTCATACATGCATCAGCTGTACTGTGAAATTTTTGTTTCGAAATTGAGGGTAGATGTCAGTTGTGAAAAATTTCTCCTTAGACCACTATAATATGGTATTTTGACTTTATGAGCACGCATTCCTTAGACCATCTATCAATTAATATAGCATATTCTGCGTTTTCCAGCTGGGTGCGTGCAAGGCGCGCACCCGGCTGGTACTAGATTTCTTTACATTTTCGCGTCTGTCTGTGTGTTTGTCTGCAATTATCAAGTGCGCTAAGCACAGCATTTCGTTACTATACTACCATAGCCACGAGCGCAGTGGAAGCTACTGGAAGTTTTCAGGCTGAATAGTCCAAGCTAGATTAGTTTTGTGTTGCCTAGACGGCGAAAGAGTGGTAGGTAACGATGATAATTCAAGTTGTGATCGCTACATAGAAGCGCACTATGAAATTGCTGTGTCAGCACTTTCACTGGAAGCAGTAGATGATGAGACCGGTTATCCTAAGCTGATCAGCTGCATTTAGCTTAGACTGACCTGTTGCTGAGCACAACCTTCAGTTGGATGATGTATGTAAAAAACACCCGGCTGGTTTTTAGATATGAAGTATCGGTATTGTTTCAATATTTAAACTGTCCTATCTCGGCCGAGCAGTAGTGAGAAGGGAAGAATGATTCTTGGTACAGTACAAATACTAACTTCTATGTACTAGAAACCTGCAGTTCTGAGATATGTGTTTCTGTAGGACTGTCATTTTTGGAAAAGCCACAACTGCTGCTGCATATATCCCTTGTGGTATACGTATATAGCAGAAAGGCGGTTACTGTAATGCCTATGAAAACCACTCACAGTTCATTTATATAGTGCCTAGCGTTGCTAAGTTACACGTCTTTGAAGTCTGGACAGGCGCATGGGAAGTGCAGTGAGAAGTGAATGAAGTAGCGGTCATCCACACCTTGAATCCTTCTTTTTTAATACACACACTACCAAAGCACACCACTGTATAACAGTTAGCGAGAACTTATTTCAAGGTCCACATGCATATGTAGCTTTCTTCTGGGGTTAAGAGTTCAGCCATTTTGAGTTCCACTCACATTATATGTCGTCGTGCATGTTTATTAGTTTGGTCTACAATGTGCAGACAGAGACGCTTGCTTGTCATTATGTATTGTGTGCACTATGTCCTCAGTAGTATAGGGCCATTTTGTACACAATGCGCACACACCTGCAGCATCCTCTGCATATGCTATGTGGCCCTTGTGATGACCATCAAGACGTCAATGGCATGGGTCAACTTCAACGCAGGCAACACGAACGACACTATCCAGAACCCAATCCCAGATCCACACCAGGTCCAAGTGTGGCCCAACGGCTTCTCCGGTCTACTCACTGTGATCTCCTACTGCAGCCTGGCCTTCGTCTGCCAGTTCAACCTGCTACCCCTGCAGAAGGAGCTGCACAATCCCACCAAACGAAGACTCAACATCATCATCATTAGCTCTATCGTGATCGCCTACGTACTCTACAACATTGTGATCTTTATGGGCTATTTCAATGTGAGTGCTATTACATGTACTTGAATTGTGTGCTGGCATGGCTAGAGGCTTTAGTCAACTGGAATTGTAATTGGGATGGTATGCCATATAGCGGGAAAAACTGGTGAGGACTTTAATTTGGCAGTTTGGTGAATCGCCAAAAATCACCAAATTAAATTCTCGCCAATAATAAAACCTGACATAATGCATACCACCCACGCATGTATATATTATCTACGATGCATGTACGTCTGAAGCGGCACTATTATCATGGCACTGTACAAGAATTTCAAGAGAGGACCTGTACTTCCCACTCTACGGGCGTGTGGTGAACAAGCAAACACGGAGGCTTTTGGAGAGTCATCGAGAGAGCTGACCGGAAAGAAAGCTGTCACGCCTCGAGGCAAGTACAATAGCTACACGCAGAAAGGGCACGGGCAGGAAAGTACGCCGCTGAGAACGGTTTGACCAAGGCAGCTAGGTACTTCTCGAAGCTTCTAGATCGGAAGATAACCAAATCATCCGCGAGAAGGCTTACATACGTTGTTGCGTTTGCTAAAGCACAATTATTACATGTACGTCATATGGTTAAAATCGCCAAATTTAAATTTCGACAATCAAATTTTCCCGCTATACGGTAATTGTAGATGTACCGCCTGCATCCACAATAGTTTACAAATTCCTATGAGTTTGAGAAGTTGTTTATTTTACCTGACATGGTTATGCTTATTTCATTTCCTTCCGCCTCTTCCTCTCTCTCTCGGTAGTTCTTTGAAAACACAAAAGAGGACATCATGTTGAACTATAGTCGTGACGACATCCTGGTGACTACGGCCAGGGTCGCCCTCTTCTTCACACTGCTGTTCAGCTACCCAGTACTGCTCCATCCAACAAGGTGATCACTGATCAGATGACCTTCATTCACCCTGTCTAATGCTCTGAAAGTAGGGCCAAGTCTACTTGTCAGTGTTCTGTTTAGCTGTGGGCCAGTTTCTGAATAAAGTGTAGTTGTAGGTACAAGTATGTTATAAAAAGTGCACACCCATTTAGGGTGTCTGGGGGCATTCCCCTCTAGAAAGTTTTTGAGACCCTGAGGTGTGGGTCTTCTGTCAAGGGTGAGCAGCAAAGTTTGTAGGAGAAGCTTAGTGACAGGTGTCACTGTGTACGCAAGCAATGAGAAATTTTGAAAAATGCAATTTCTAATAGTTATCAGTTTTGCTGCACACAGCTTGCTATCGAAATTCCATATAGCTGTTCGGTACTTAACAGTAATGTTCAAGGCCTAGGCCGACAAGAAGGATGCCTAAACTAGCTACTGTATATAGCTGCGCGGATAATTACCGTTTAACCAGCTAGGGTCGGGGTCACAATGTAGTTATTAATTAGTTGTTGCCAACGCAGTCATGTGAGGAATTAATGCAGTCACTCATGTAGCAGTCCAACCTTCATGACACTTCTGCCCTAGGCTTTATTCCAGATCCGCTCCCTCTCCCTGTGGGGGAGGCTCTGGGCACGTGGCCTGTACCTCCATCGGACGTAGTGTAGTGTACATTCGGTGACTATAGGATATCCCCAAAATAGTATTTTTCATTTTTAGCGTCGGAGGTTCATGTTCCCTCCTCCTTCACTTCTCATATCGTATTATACGCTTCTAAAGTGTGTGCATATAGGAACCTTGCTGGGGTGGTTTGGTTGGCGGGTGACTGAAGCTTACATTTAAAAAGGCCTTCCTTTCCTCCGCCCATACCCCCAGGGGTGCTATCAACCGTCTCCTGGGTCTCCTCTATGACCTACTAGTGGAGAGGATGAGCCGCAAGCGTTGGAAAGACAACGGCGACACTAATGGGAACCTGGAGAGTACGCAGCTGGTGCCTGGAACCAAGATCGAGAAGACCGAACAGAAAAAGGTGTGTGTGGCTCGTCCCCAGGCCACTCTTCGGGGGGGGGGGGCGGGAGTGGCCTGGGGACGGGTCAGAACCCATGCAGCACTAGAGTAACACCTCGAAGACTATTTACAGTTCAAATTACCTAGGCAAGTGCTACTAGCGGATTTAGTAGCTATACAGTTTGCCTGCTGCTCCTCTGCTCAGGAGCTTGGGCATCTGACCGGGTCCCAGCTGGGCTCTGATTTTCTTCGGTTCTCTCAACTTTTTTTTTTCCATCTGTATGATACATGTTCATGAGCTGGCACAACCCGACAGTTCTGTATTCGACTCCATTCCTAAGACAACTCACGATTCCTAAATCCCTATTTATAGACAATGTAGTGACTTCTTTTTCTTGCGAGGCCAAGCATTTAGTGGCCACTTTTGTATACCAATTTAATACGCACTTTTTTATATAGATACCAACCTTGGTATGGTTCTTGGAAACATGGATTCTATTTGGAGCCACCTTCCTTCCAGCCAGCTTTATACCTAACGTGAGTGAATATCAGTTATCTTTACACTGAAGGTTGTTTACATGCTGAAGACTATACATGTATGTATGACCGGATTTGCGAAAATCCGGCACTTATTACTGATTTTGTTAATTTTCAAACTGTCATATCTCGACAACCATTATCAAGACACGAATGATTGTAGATTAGAATGGTAGATGTCTCATACCCCGTCTGGCATTTGTACAGTCATGTTAGCTGACGTATCACCCATTTGCCATCATCGTTTGGGGGAGGAACCCGACTCCTTCCCCACCTAATGAACACAACATGAGGTGGTTTAGAACATTTGGAAGTTGTTGTTGGACCCCTACCCTAGATACATTCATAATACGCTGGTTACCAATATTCTATGAAGGTTTGTAACTCAGTCTGCCTCTCCTCTCCAGGTGGGCTATGTTTGGAACTTTGTGGGCTCCACGGGAGGAGTCCTAGTGCTCTATATCTACCCCCCGGCCTTCTACCTACGGCTGCGCTACCTCCGCTACGTTCATCGAGCTCGACAAAAGGGCTGCACCATCTGCTCCCAGTACGATCGGTACGCTGTGTGCAAGGAAGTGATTGCACTCATTATACTGCTTCTTGGATGTTTTTTACTGATTCTTACAAACTATCAGGCCATTGATGCTGTAGTTCATGCAGCACATGAGCCAAGCAGCCTGTGCTTCCAGACGCAGTGTGGGCACCAAACATGAAGATATTGTTGCTTTTATAAAATAGAGCTCTCTAATTTTCATGAACAATGTATGAAATATGCAATGTAACATTATTGTACACATAATATAATATTATAGTACCCCTGTGTACTACTTGTTATAAGACGAACCCTCCAATATCCATTGATGGTATTGGATGGCCTATTTTATAAACAGGCTATTTATGATCATGGGTGGTGTGTATAATGAATTGCTCATTTGATGGGTAGATACAACTCACCCAAACACTACATGCATAGACCCGTCCAATATCTGGATGGCTACCTGTCCTTTCATGCAGGTATATAATGGACGACATGCACCTGCAGTGAAGGTACAATACTAATGCAGAAAACAGTTCATTCAGATCATAGATTATAGAGTTTCTACTCTATAATCTATGTTCAGATGAAGCTCTGGAATAAGTGTAACCCAATAGACATCGTCAGGAAAACTTTGCTTTAAATAGGAGACTGTAGAGAGAGTTATAACCTGATGCAGATTTGCTGAACTGTAAATGCGAGTGGATGGACTTTTGGTTGCAGCTCATGATGTGTTGTAGCTGAGCAAAGAAGAGACTTGTCTTGTATTTGGCTCATCCTTTGCACTCACCCAAAGACTGCATGCATAAACCCGTCCGAAATCCGCAATCGGTACGAGTGAAGGTCCGTGTTCGTCAATCGGGAATTCCCCTCTACGTCTGGTAAATATTGTGTGACGTAATTTTGACTCCGGATAAAGCGATTCAAACTGGTGTCGTGATCCTCGACTCGTGCGAATAGCCTAGGTTTCAGATTGGATACCGATGTACTCCACTACGAGATCAAGGACAGGACGAAAGCGCCAATCTAGTGAATCTTCGGCAGGCCATCCAGGTAGGACAGTTTGGGCGGGTCTACCTCTGTTTGTGCCCACGGAAATTTCCGTTGACTTCTGGGCACGTGGGGATCGGTGGACTTCAATTTTGTTTACACACTTACTATGCGATGCTAGTTTTCACTCTCATATATTAAGAACACTATGGTGATGACTTACTGTCCTCGTTTCATTGGTGTGAAAAGTTGAACAGATTGTAATTTTGTAGAAGCCATATATTCTTGTCTTTGCCTGTTCCCAGGCTCAAGCAAGCAAAGCTAAAACATGCATTTAATACTTCTCACTCCCCTTGGTTCAGTAGCATGCAGGTGATTGCTTAAGATTGTCTTGACACCTCCTCAGAGTGTACAGGACACGCTAGACAAGACTAGCCTCACTCCCAAGCCTCCAGGCTCTATGTGTTATGTAATACAAGTGAGCAAGCGAGTAGTAACATTATAAATACACAGTAAAGAGAAAAGAATTGCCCTTAGGGTAGCTACTGCACTTGCAAATGCATGAGGAGAACATTGCCAACATTGTTGCAGGCAAAAAGTATTTAGCTCCAATTTAGCACTTCCTAATAAAAAATACCTCCTGTTATACGGTATAGAGATAATTAGGTAATGACTATGATGAAGCAGCCTCGGTCCCAGGCTACATGTATGTCCCAGTTTTTGTCATGCAATGTTTTCCATGGTGCAAAAAAGCAGCTGTAGGGTGGAGCCTGGGAACAAGTGTATTGATGAAGCCCAACTCAATTACACACAACCATCCTGTAGATCTCACCCTTTTTATCTGCACTAGCCTCATTCCCAGGACTCCAACCCTAGTCTGTAAATTCATGCAAAACTACTACATGATGTGCAGAAGATACAACGCCATACTGCACTTGTAGAGATGGGGGCCGTGTTTAAATATCAGCATGTACATGTAGGTACAATGTATTATTGCACATACATAATTCCATTGGCTTCTCTGGCTGAATTTGTTGCTGGCAATTACTGCTTTCTATTTCTTGAGGTTAGCTAATGGAACATGTAATGCTTCACTTAGGCATTTGTTACACTAGCTACATGTAGCAGCAGAGGGGCAACAGTGCTTCGGATATGACAATGCTATCGTTGGATTGCCAGAGTAGTTATGGTTACAGAGAATCATCCACAATGTTCCTTGAATCTACAGATGCTCCCAAAACAAAGAAGAAAAAGTCCAGAGCTAAGGACTCCCCACTTCTCTCAGCTCACGCCCAGTCTCCACCACTTGAAGCCACACCCACCCCAACACAGGCAGCAGTGACAGCAAAGACCTCTACAAAATCGAAGAGGGGCAGTCCCTCCAAGGCCACCAAGACTGCTGAAGCTCCTAGGGAGTCGGAAAGCCCTATTGTACAAGAACCAAGCCCTACAGCTAGCCCAAGTGCAGGTAGGTTTACTAGCTTGCTGGGCTGTAGTTACATGTAAATTGTATACATAACCTCGTGCTGAGTCTCTATTCTCAGTTTTTTTGCATGTAATAAACAAGACTGATATTTCATATCTACAAACCAGCTGGGTGTTTTATACGTAAATCATTCAACTGAAGGTTGTGCTCAGCAACAGGTCAGTCTAAACTAAATGCAGCTGTAGAATGGATCAGTTTGGCTGGACAGTCTCATCATGTACAGTTTCCAGAGAAAGTGGTGACACAGCAATTTCATAGTGCGCTTCAGTCCAGTTAGCAATCAGAACTTGCCAAAGCAGAATTATTATTGCTACCTACCACTCTTTCGCCGTCTAGAACTACCCTAGCTTGACGTATCTTAGCCTATTGAGCCTGCAAACTTCCAGTAGCTTCCACTGCACTCGTGGTTATAGTCAGTAGTGGCATAGTAACAAAATGATGTAACTTAGCACACGTGATAATTGCGGACGAACACACACACAAAGCAATCTTAGTACCAGCCAGGCTCACGCCCGGCTAGTAAAAAGCTGTGAGTGGAAAATGGGAATAAGGCTAGTTTTCTTTTTCTTGCAGCCAAGAAGCCGAGCCACAGGAAGTATGCAAAATCCAAGAACTACTACTTCAAACCTCACAACAAGTGTAAGCCTTAGTATAGTCAGTGCTGTACTACATGTAATTAATATCCATTGACCAGGGTGGAATGGGTTTTGTGAAACGTGATGATATGCATCCCCTCACAGTTTGCAGGGAGAAACTGCCAGGGGAGGCCTGGTTACAATGCTAGAAATTTCATATAAACTCAAAATCTTAGCTTTTATCATTCTGATGCTTGTACAAAAACTAAAATAGTTGTCAGTTCCGTTTTGCTAACAAACTAGAGTGTGTTCAGAGAATACTTACCCCATGTGGAAGCAGACTATGCAGTAGAGAATTTGAAGTTGCAAAAAAGGTTAAAACAATAGTCTTGACGTCTATTAATATAAATCTTAGGATAAGGCTGTTTTCTAGCTTTCACCTTGAATCATGAAATCCCAAAACTTCCCATTTGAAAGGACTTTATGATCATGCAGAGGTGGAGCCAATGTTACGAATAGTTATGAACTATCTAGTATTAATTTGCAAGGACACTCTCTATTGCACAGCTGTACAGTCTCATTAAATGTCTCCCTTGAGGACGAGAACTGGAATGGGGACTGTCTCTAACTCTTCTCTGCATGTTGATCCTCTTTATCCAGCATGGATGTCACACATAGCTGCAGTGGTGGTGTACCGGTGCATATCGGAGGCTATGCGGCGTTCCTTTGACCCCCGGGTCCATCTTAGTGACATCAACTGGACGCTCATGGTAGAAGGGCTCCTCTCTTCGGAGGACATGAAGAAGGTGTGGTACTATATTGGAAAGGAGGTATGTATACTTATCAGTGTGTGCACGTTTCCGTGTCGGTGATAGTGTAGAATGTACCTGTGTATGTGTATGTAATACATATATAGTTTGGGAATGTGACCTTGAGAATCATACTCACACACACACACACACACACACACACACACACACACATGCTCACACACACATACATGTACACACACACACACACACACACACACATGCTCACACACACATACATGTACACACACACACACACATGCTCACACACACATACATGTACACACACACATACACACGCTCACACACACATACATGTACACACACACACACACACACACACACACACACACACATGCTCACACATGCACACATACACACACACACACTCATATACATGTATAGTTTCCAGACACTTTACTGGAAGAAATTGCAGTGAACCTGCAGCCCTATGCAGACCTGTCAATTGACCAGCTTGCGAGGGAAGACATAAGGATTAAGGTGAGCCACCCACACATAATACAGGGTTAAGGTCAATTGCCATATGATGCCTGAGTATAAATCTTTGTTATAGTCTATGAGATTGGCCCACACTGCCGAGTGTAAGCATGACGGGAGATGAGAGTGTATTAAAGTAGCTGAGATGTGGATGTAATGGGATGCGGCTACACTATAGTTGCCTAAATTACATCACTCGAACCACAAAGCTATGGAGATTGGTTTTTGAGTCTGTATATTCTGTCACGTACCTGAGAATGGGCGAGCGAAGAAACAAGGGGAGCTGATTGATCATGCTATCTATCATGCAGAGTTCTCATCTCGAGCTCCTCGATTGTGCTGTCTCTCTTGTGACGTTTGTCTTGTGACGTTTACAGTTCAGCTTTTCCACACATTTCAATCCCTTAGACCTGTAGGAAATGTCTCTGGTTATAAATTTTGGACTACTCTTACAGCTCCGTATTACGCCCTATCAGATCCACATGCTAATAAGGCATGGTCATGCGTGCGTATCAGCCTCATGGCTCGTTAATGCCCGTACTGAGCTTTTTTGGTCAGTTTTCTAAAGGAAACGTTACAAGACAAATTTGCCCTCTGAAAACATTCACCGCTGTCTATTTACACGTACATGTAGCAGTATTGGTAACTCTCGATATTAACTTCTTTCCTATTACTGTATTCTACGTATTATCCGCCCATAAGCGAATAATACATGTACGTAGAATACGGTACTGTTACTTTTCATATTTTAGGCCCATAGCAGGACAGTCATGGATGATTACAGTACTTATTTATCAGGAGCCCATAACCCTGTATTTATGCATGCAGATTTTTTGATTTAAGAGCATGCTTATGTACAAGTAGTACATGCACATGTATAAAGGTATAGTTGCTAGATATTCGGAAGTAGATACATGTGCAAACTAAACTTATGAATAAATTTATGAGTATTAAATCTGTACACTTGGTGTATTAAAATCCAGTAGCAACGCACACATTCATGGGTATACCCTCTCGTAATTGCAGTACAAGGATCAAATGCCAAAGCCACCAGTCTCAGCCTACTTCCTTTTCAGCGCATCAAAGGGCCCCAAACTAAAGAAGAAGCACCCTAGTCTCTCCCAGACCGAGCTGGCAGTCAGGCTAGGCAAGAGGTGGAAGTCCATTGGTGCCGAGAAGCAGGACAAGTACAAGCAGCAGTATGTTGCACTCAAAGCAAAGTACGAGGAGGAACTGGAACAGTTTTACTTGGACCACCCTGATGCCAGGCCTCCAGCACCCATTAGGTGATTCAAAGGCATGCATAATAGCCTTTCCTTCTGCATATAGTTTTCTAATGGTCCAACTGACACACTTCCGATATGGGGAGAGTAAAGTGTGTAGCTTTAAGGTTTTACGTGTATGTCAAGCAGTCTTGGAACTTTGTCCTCAACTTTACACGTACGTTTAATGGGCTCCTGGTTTAATATATGCACACATTAGTAAGAAGAAGACACGCAAGATATCTGCTGCATCTCCGGAGGAGAGAAAGTTTCAAGAGGTCAGCTAATAGTTTCTCTTGACATTTACTGGAAACTACGTATATCTACATAGTCCATGTACAGTGGAACCTGTCTTAGCGGTCACCTAAATGGGGCGGTCACCTCTGTACTGCGATCAGCTTGGGAAATGATGATGCCGTATTATCTGTACGTTGTTTTCTCTGTAAAGCAGTCACCTGTGTAATGCGGCCACGTAGCCACGCCCAAAGTAGCCCATACTGTTTTATAATACATGTACACTAGTTGCAACAGCCAGAAGCTGCCCGGAAGAACCGAAAAACAAGATCTTTAGACTAACCATCTTCTCTGGTCTGTAATATACATGTACGTTCCGTACGAGCCAAAGCTGCCTCCACAGTCGTCAAAAAATGTCAGACAGGCTACAAGATGCAAAAATTGATCTACATGTAATACCGACGTTACGAAATCCGATAGCTAGCTGTTGCAAAGACAGCTACCTGCATGCATCCATTATAGCACACTACGTATACTAAAGTCATAGCTGACATTAAATCTATAATTACCTTAACATTTGCACTAATAATCCCGTATGAGCGCTTTATGGACGTTATCTGTATTGCAGCCACCGCCCTAAATATATCTGGCCCATCCAGGTTCCACTGTATCATTACTTACTTCTCCCTGCATCCCTCTGACCCCACCTCCAACCCTCTAGCTGAAGGCAGTAATGCCAAAGCCTCCAATGTCTGGCTACCTGCTGTTTTGCAAGGCCAAGCGGGAGAAGATGCACCGGAAGCACTCTGAGCTGTCTCCCAGAGAGGTGACCATCAGACTAGGCAAGAAGTGGCAGGCCATTGGGGAGGAGGGAAGGGTGAGACCACTGTATTGTCACTACTGCTGTTAGATTCCAATTTAAGAGTGTGTTTGTCAGGTGCATATTATTGAATACTAATAAAGCTTTTGAGTAAGTGACCGAGAATGATGCACATAACACTGTATTATTCTTTTGTCCAGGCAAAGTACAAGAAAGCTTATGAAAAAACCATACCAACTTACAAACAGCAGCTAGAGGAATTCTATGCACAGAATCCAGATGCCAAAGAAATCATACAAATGTAAGATAATGCCAGATATGAGCATGTACGTACGTGTGGAACTTATGAATGAACTTTACTATAATTATCCCTCTTGGGTGGACGCTAACGGAGCTTAGCTGTTTATAGCAAGGTGTCCGTATCTCCAAATGAAGGTATACATTGCATAATGTATTGTCGGCCTCTACATTGCAGGCTATAATGCAGGCATGGCTTCATTTCCAGTCTCCACCCCCACAGCTTTCGTATGCAGTAAAAAAAAAAGGGTGCTTATTTTTACTTCATGCTAAAAAAGAACGGTGTAGATATCTGCATCTCAAGAGTTCCATTAACCGTAATAATTATTGTATGACAGTGAACTATATTTCATTAGATGCCTCTATTGTGCAGGGGAAAGAAGAAGAGAGCATCCAAAACAAGGTTGGTGGCTACAATACTACCTTCTGAGTTTTTGGACAAGGCTAGATTCAAGGTTTTTGTTGCCTAAGAACTGCAACTGTTGTCCACCACATAATTTTACCCTTACCTTCTAGTCTATGCTTCACGCATGTGAGAAAATATGCCAGGTCCACTACAGCAAAGTGAAATATGCGAATGGACCTTGGGATGTGGCTATATCTTGATCTTAACTTGGGTCTGGAGGCCTGAATTGCATATGCCTCACTCCTGCTGTCTCCAACGACTCTATCTATGAAGGTTTGGCCCACATGCCGGGCCGGTCTGTCTGGGGCAAAACCCCTCCTTTGGCCACTTAGTCATTTACTACCTGACAGTCCCCTAGCAGCCAAAGGAGGCCCCGCCCCGTGATTGGGGGGTGATGTCCCCCCTTCATACACCTCAGTCCGACACTCTCACACTGGACCATCACATACCTGGGACCAGTGGAAGCAATTGAATTTAATCCGAGATGTGAGGGTGGGTAGCTTTCTGTCACCAACTCCCTGCCACTGGTGGCCAAGGCACGAGGGCCACAAATGCGCAGGATCTACTGCGCATGCGTCGCCTATGGCTCCTCCCCCTGTTAACTCAATTTAACTAACCTTAAACTCCATTAAGACTAGTTTGGAAAGTAAGTAGCCATGCAACTGGTGGTATAGATACATGATAAAGGTGCTTCTGATCTTGACCCACAGCCGTTCCCAGACCTCTGTCTGGACGCAGACACAGCAGTCTCCCTCTTCACCTGAGGAGATCCAGGAGTCTCCTCTGGCCACTATCAGGGAGGAGGAGAGTGGAAGTAAGAATGGGCTCCAGGTGGACTTGTCTGAGGGTCATAGTCAGGAACAGAATGAGGCCAGCTCTGGATCTGAAGAGGATTCAGATTTCAGTGACAGTGACGATGACTGAATTAAAGTATAATCAAATTCTTTTTTACCCTCTCTACTAACTATCCCCATTATTCTTATACCTCCCTTTTTTGTATCTGTTTCGGCATGGATTATGTCATTAACCATTGGGGGTGGGGGTTAGTTTTTCCAATGTTATTGTTCTCAGTGCTATACATTGTACTGCATTTAAATACTGTATGTGCTGCAAGGTGATTGAAAACAGATTTGTTACTGAACTGTGCTGTAGCATGGATAACGTACAATATCATTGAAGAGCATATTCTTGGTGCAGCAAGAACTCCCAAGTAAGCTAATACCCACCCAGGTCTTCACATCCTAGTTTTGTTGCACAATTAAATGGTGGAGAAAACCCATGGAGCTAATTATAGTTTACTGGACTGTAGCAGAAAGAAGTGTATCAAAATAATTCTAGGAGGTCCATACTGCAATACACTTTTTCTCCTTATGGCTTTTCATTGGAATAAAATACAGAAGAGTCTGTCTAATCAGTCTAAGAGTGAGGCTTTTGAGTGGATTCAGTGTAGCAGAGACTAGTAGCAGTGAAATGTTTGTAGCCTATCTTGATATAATTTTGTTCTGGACCAATTGCAAGCTGTTAATGATATAGTAACAAGATATTGATTGCATACTCGTCGTATTAATCAAGCATAAACGAGAAAAATAGTACATGCAGGCTCATGGGCTGGGCCCATTTTGAAGGTAATTATTGAAGGGCTCAGAACCAGACATAGACAGACAACAGAAAATGAAAACACAAATGCTAACAATAATAAAAATTATTTACAATCATGCACTATAGCTAGCAGAGCTCATGCAGTGAGCTCACCATTATGAGCATCCCGTGTAGTGCTGTAGTCTAAGTTCGAGATGACGATTTGTGAACAGAGCCGAGCATGTGTACTTGTACCGATATTATGAGGCTATTTGTTCCTCCATAATAATACCATTCAGAATGTTTACAGAACATTCAAGCTGATATATACTTAGCTAGTGAGAGTCCAGGCCTGTACACAGAGACACACATACACAGATAACAGAACACGCAGTACAAAAACACATACAAATGCTAATAATTATTTCATGCATAATATGCACTACATACAGCTATATAGTAGACCTCATGCAGTGAGCTCACCATCTTGTGTAGTACTGCAGTCCCGTAATTGAACCTGAATTTGAAGACGCCAATTCTTTTTTTTTCTCTCTCGGCAAAACAAAGGCAATAGTTCTTACAAATTCTGCAAAATAAAGAATAAGGAATGAATGTCACTTTATGTCAGGTGATTGAAACTACAATGTTAGTGAGGAACTTGTCCTTCAATGTTAGCAAGGTCAAGTGGTTCGTTGTGCACAGCACGTCCAGATGAGGAGCGTGCTCCATGAAGGCAAAGTGATGGAAGACCTCAGGAGTGAAAAACTCAGGTGACAGCGTAGCCAAGCTATAACGAGGCTGTATGGCTGATCACACTTTGTTGTGAGCAGGGATGCGAGCCGTTTGTATAGGTCACTGAGGCACACTTGGCCATGCCACCAGATGTTGAAAACATGAGGAGCCAGTTGTAACGTTAATCTTTAGGTGTAAAATTTAGAAGATTTTCACAGAAACTCTCTGATGTTAAGGCAGTAATTCCAACCATAGATACTATATTATAATATAGTATCTATGTTCCAGCGGTAACTTTACACCGTAAATATGGAAATATTTCAGCTAATGTTCCTGATAGTTTTTAACGGTAAATATCTTGGACATTTGTCTGATATTTTTCAGATCGAATCTCTGATATAATAATTATTTAATTAGCTTGCCAGTTGCAACGTTAATCCTTGGCTGTAAAGTTTAGAAGATTTTTACAGAAACTCTCTGATGTTGAGGTAGTAATTCTAACGGTCACTTTACAGCGAAAATATTCAGGAAATGTTCCTGATGGCATTTATAACGGTAAATGGCCTGGATATTTCTAGAAACATTTCAGATGGATTCTCTGTTGTAATGTTTAATTAGCTCGCCAGTTGTAACGTTAATGTTTGTCTGTAAAGTTAAGAAGATTTTCACAGAAACTCTCTGATGTTGAGGTAGTAATTCTAACGGTAACTTTATACCGAAAATATGCCAATATTTTAGGCAATGTTCCAGAAGGCATTTATAATGGAAAATATCTTGGGTATTTTAAGACACTTTTAAATCTCTGATGTAATGTTTAATTAGCTCGCCAGTTGTAACGCTAATCTTTGGCTGTAAAATATTGAACATTTTCACAGAAACTCTCTGATGTTAAGGGAGTAATACTACGGTAACTTTCAACCGTCAATAAGGAAATATTTCAGCCAATGTTCCTGATAGCATTTATAACGGTAAATATCTAGGGTATTTTTTCTAACATTTATCAGATTGAATCTCTGATGTAATGTTTAATTAGATTGCCAGTTGTAACGTTGCCTGTAAAGTTTAGAAAATTTTTACAGAAACTCTCCGATGTTGAGGTAGTAATTTAACGGTACCTTTACACCGAAAATATGGCAATATTAAGGGAATACTTCAGATGGCTTTTATAACGGTAAATGGTCTGGGTATTTCAAGATACTTTTCAGATAGAATCTCTGATGTAATGTTTAATTAGCTTGCCAGTTGTAACGTTAATGCTTTCCTGTAAAATTTAGAAGATTTTTATAGAAACTTTCTGATGTTAAGGCAGTAATTCTAACGGAAACTTTATGCCACAAATATGGCAATATTTTAGCCAATGTTCCAGATGGTATTTATAACGGTAAATGTCTTGGTTATTTCCAGATACTTTTCAGCTGGAATCTCTGATGTAATATTTAATTAGCTCGCCAATTGTAACGCTAATCTTTGCCTGTAAAATTTAGAAGATTTTACAAAAACTCTCTGATGTTAAGGCAGTATTTCGAACGGTAACTTTTCAGCGTTAATATGGCAATATTTTAGCTAATGTTCCTGATAGCATTTATAACGGTAAATGTATTGGAAATTTTTCAGATATTTTTCAGAGAGAATCTCTGATGTAATGTTTAATTAGCTCACCAGTTGTAACGCTAATCCTTGCCTGCAAAATTTAGCAGATTTTCACGGAAATTCTCTGATATTGAGGTAGTAATTTTAACGGTACCTTCAGTACAGCGAGAAACTCTCTGATGTTGAGGTAGTAACCCTAACGGTAACTTTACAGGCAATATTTTAGGAACTGTTCCAGATGATGCTTGTCTGTAAAGTTTAGAAGATTTTCACCGAAAGTCTCTGATGTTGAGGTAGCAATTCTAACGGTAACGTTATACTGCCAATATGGCAGGGAGGCACATCTATCAGACGCTAACTCAGGTGTCCTAAGGCGAACTCAGTGAGAATGGAAATCTCATGTGGAACAAAAGAGTAAAAATTTACTTGATTATGATTTTCAGTATGAATACAAACTGTGAAAGCATGGCCTATCGATCCCTTAGTCCCTAGGAGTTTTAGGCTAGGGGTGTCAGAAACGTTACCACAGGGATAACTGGCTTGTGGCAGCCAAGCGTTCATAGCGACATTGCTATTTGATCCTTCGATGTCGGCTCTTCCTAATATTGTGAAGCAGAATTCACCACGCATCAGATTATTTACCTGCTAGCTAACAGGGAACGTGAGCTGGGTTTAGAATGTCGTGAGTGGTATATAGAGTAGCCTTGCCGTTACAATCCTCTGAGATCAAGCCCTAATGGTCCCAAAGTACTCCTTTTTTCAGCTAGGTTAATAATTACATCCGGCTATTTTATTCCTCTATTATTTATTAGATTTTCCCTCACACATACAGGCAATCCAGGCCACAAAAGATTGCCTGGATGTAGCTTTTTCAATGCATATACATTGCAGCAATATCAAGTTGGTGTGATACAGCATTTGGAACGGCAGCATTTCCTCAACTACAGTCTCAGACTTGGTACATGGTTATTGTTTCCTACATCAAACATCACAAATTTTCTGAAGGCAGTTTGCAAACGTTTACAGCCAAAGGCTAACATTGCAAATATGCCACTAATTGGTGAGCAGTCTCAAGACTAATTAACATAACAGTCTCACCAATTAGTGGCATATTTGTAATGTTAGGCTTTGGCTGTAAAAGTTGTACTAACTGTGCTGCTAAATTTCCAGCAGAATGAGGTTACATATATTACTCATTTAGATGGAAACATGCATACAAGTCTGTGGTATTAACATTATAGACGATGCACAATTTTTTATATTATACACTGTTATACGCTGTGTTGATTTTTAGCCTTGCCCTAAGAGCCTGGAGCACCCTGATGTTTGAATATAGTGGCTGCCATCACATACTTATGATCCCACTTCCCTCTGCTGCTCTCTTTCGATCTTCAGATGTGCGTACTATGTCCCGGATTTGAGCCTAGAGTAGTCTACTAAAGTTTAGAACTGAGATTCAGATTTGTCAGTTTGATAATTATTTGGTAACATATATAGCAGGAGTGATGTGCTGTCGGTGCATGAGACCAAGGCTCAGGTACATAGTTAGTAGATTTCTGCTTAATCAAGAGGTACATGTATGCTGGTACAATACTACAGAATAATATAACAGCAGTTAGCGATAGATTCATACTGCTTCATGCCACTCTATACACAATTATATCTATAACATAATTATACAGTTGTTTAGCATAGGGCTTAGCATCTGCTATACTTTCCTCCATGTTGCTAGTCATTACAGGCCTCATTACAATGTCCTAAGCCCTGAGCTGTCATTGGTGAAGACTTCCAGTTTGTCAAACACCATTGCCTCACAGAATTCATGGCCACCTCCTTGACACCAGCTTGCTATCTGGTCCTGAGTAGCCGTCAGTTCATGAACTGAAAATAATGAAGAACCTAAATTATTGCAGCACTTAGGCCATTGATTACACACCCACAGATGCAGGAGGGAGGTGGTGGTGGTAGTGGTGGTGGTGGTGTTGTGGGGTATATGGAGGGTCTAGGCGCCAGGCATAGACTACCTTCTAGGAATTATGCAATCATGTGTACCTGATCTTGTCAAATATACGATGCATATGGATACACAAGTATTAATACTATGTTCTCAAAGGCCTAGCTAGTTGTATGAGGCTTATTAATACATTAATACATGAGGCGCGTTCAACGATAGGCTACACAACACAACCTTTATAACAATCCAATGACGCAAAAATGCGTCATTGGCGTGCAAAGTGTTAAGCAGAACATCACATGTAATATATCATCCCTAGTTCGCAGCACATAACTTTCAGTATTGGTGCTGGGAAGAGAACTGAAAGTGCTGTGGAATGTAAGTGGGCTGGTTTGTGAGACCGTTCAGGTTTTGGAGGTAATTAACTTCGGAAACCGGGTAACTGGAAATTTCAACTTCTATAGGGTTCAAAACTTTGCGTTCACGCAAGCTGTTCTGACACCGGGGGTGCTCATAGATTTGTAAACTCAATGTCTGAAACAATGATAAATTTTGGAGCAATGATCCAACGATAAATTTTGCATCAGAAGGTTGTGATATTTAATCAGTTTCACAATTACCATGGATGGTGTAATAACGTTAGCCCTTAGCTGTAAATTTTGCAAACATTTCTAGAGACTCTCGTCCACCTAACACTATCGGCGACAAGAATAACCGATCAGAAGATAGAGACCCTGACACTCATCCTTCAAATCATGTTTGGTGTCATCAGCACTTGTCGTTTGCAAGAAATCTTGGGTATCATCGATCCAGCCATATGCACACTTATCGTCGACCTAACACCATAAACGACAAAAACAACCCATCAGAGCATAGAGACCGTGATCCTTGTCCTTCACATCATGTTTGGTACCTTCAGCATTTGTCAATTGCGAGAAATCAAGCATAAAGACATGATGACAGATACCCATTGACCTGTTGACCCTGATCTTAGCAGTGACTGCAGTGCCTATAGGAGTGACCACCCCAGCTACCGCTACCTGGTTTTGTACTTGCCAAGGACACTTAATAATAACTGTACTTGGTCATTACCTTCGTTTGCTACCTTCAACTGAATGTAGCTCAGCTCTGTAATCAGTCATCGCGCTTGTTTTTCAAGTTTCCCGGCTGATTGAGCCTGATTCCCACCACAGCATGTGAGCATTACATAATACCACGTGGTAATAAGCACTAGTCTCGTGACAGAATGTTATGATGCGCGTTATAAGGGAATTATCTGGCACGATAGAAGAGGATCTAGCGAAGCTATGGATTATGTAGGTTGCTGTAAAGTAAAATATAGTAAGTCTACCAAGAGCAAGCATAGGAATATTCTTTTGTCAATGGTAAATTATGCTCGTGTGTTCCTTTAATATCAACCAGTATTTTCACATAAATCATCCGACTGAAGGTTGTACTTGGCAACAGGTCAGTTCAGCACCTTTAGAACGGATCAGCTTTCATCTCGCTCTAGATCTTGCACGGCTTACAGTGAAAGTGTTGGCTCAACAATTTTGTAGTGTGCTTCTAGCCACATCTTGCCAAAACAGAATTATCATTGCTATCTATCACTTTGTCGTTGTCTATGTAACTTAAAACTAAGCTGATGTGATGATACCTTAGCCTACTCAGGCTCCAAACTTCCCGTAGTTTGCAGAAAGAAAGCATTATGCGGGTGTGATAGCAACCAATGCCAGATGCTTATATTGTGGATTTGAACAAATTCCTAGTTAGTGGTAGAGACAGTTAGATCTTTGGAATTGTAGTGAATGTAATGAAATCAATCCTATGTTGCTATCAGAAGCCTAAGAGGTCATGACTAGCACATAAGTGCATTAGCGTTTGAGCATAGTATTAAGCAAAATAACACGATAACAGGTGAATGAATGATAAGTAAATTGAAGAATTCTAGAATGGCATAATACCGGAATATTTTAGCACAATAGATGCAAGCCTACTCATAGCAATGACGTAACTTAGTGCACGTGATAAGTGTGGATGGACAAACAGACAGACAAAGGAACGTAAAGCAATCTTGATACCAGCAGAGCGTATGCTGTGTGTGTGCCTGGCTGGTAACAAAGTTGCCAGGAGAAACTTGCAAATAGAGCTATTACTCAAGAACTGAATACCCTTCCTATTCCCTTCTTTCTCCCAACACTCTGCACCTCCCCCTTGTCATGCAGTAGTCTGCTGACAATTTTGGGCCAGATATTATTGTGGTACCCCTGGCAACATGTACTTTAGCTCTTAGGAGTCACAAGCACATGTGATTATAGGCATCTGGCTGGTAGGACAGGGTGTGAGATTACTTTCTTTAGTTGGCCCCCAGCAGTGGCTACTAGCTCAGGTTACCATTGACATTTTTGAGGTGGAGGGGGACTAGTTATTTGGTCTGGAAGCAGCCTCAGAAATAAAATGTATGCCATCGTTTTTCTATTCCGACCATTATGGAGTTTACATACTTGACTCTATGAGGAGAGACAATACCATGACAAAGTTTTATTTGTGAGGTGGTGGAGTTACAAATTATATGCTCCGCTTGGGTATCTTAACTAAGACGAACGTGTATAAGATCTACATGTATAAATCAACCAGTTTAAATCTCTCCCTTCCCCCTTCTAGAATCCTCTAGAACCCTCAAGGATCAAATTCACCATTATTTTGCTTGTCTTTGCTTTTCCCTCCCCTCCCCACCTTTCACTCTCATCACTCACTCCTCAGTATAGAAAGGTTTAGTAATAAAACATTACAGTAGGCATACAAAGTGCTCCCATTGGCTGTTTTGGATTTGGAGTTATTATAATAAATAGCTGACTGAAATGAGCCAATTTCTGAAAGTTAACTAACCCTTAAACTATACACTAGTATGTACATGTATTTGCCTATGAGCACAGCAGAACTAAGCCTGCTGGTTCCAAAACTGTTGTATACCATGTACTCTTTCAGGTCTGGAACTACAGCTGCCTGAAATAAGCTAATTTCAGGAAGCTGTATTGCCAAACCCAAAATTACACATTAGGTCAAAGACTAACAGCCTTAGTTCTTTCTTTGTGTTTATCTTAGCCTACTACAGCCACAGTTTGTTGCATGTACTGTAGGTACATATGCACTAGCATAACAGTACCCCAAATGGACAGGCAGCTATAGCTCCAAATCCAAAAGATGTGTTAAGTAACAAAACGATTAATAGTTTAGAAACCGGCACACTTAGTGCATATATAATTATACTGTGCTGATGCTTCATTGCATATAGCATGGATAAAGCTAAAGGTAACTTTCACTCTTGAGGAACAAAAGGCCACAGTGACTTAATTGCTTTAAATTCTGTTTGCCATGATCACAAATTGAGAGAATCCTCTTCAGCTTGTATATAATGGTACTTTCTATAAGCTTCCCTGACTTCACTGCATGCAATATATACATCCGTGGAAATTGTGAGGCTAATTAAATATCACATCAGACATACGTAAGGTTCTGAAGCAAAAATAGTCCTTATTGTTTCAGACACCACCTTGTACTTATGTTTGCTACATTTTTTGGTACGAAGATAGCGTTAAACTTTAACCAATAAAAGTTAATCCGAAGCTAACTTAGGCCTTATGAGTTAAGTTGAGTTGTGTTACCATGGTCATGTTAATCCATGGCTAGCCGTGTTCGTGCTGGTGCAATTTTGGGTTCAACAGTGGCAGAGAGGCTGAGCACTTTTCTCTATTTTCAAATAGGCCTCTTTTACAGCTGGCAGCCTAAAGCTTTTGGTACCGCGTGGGGCGCGGCCATGTTATTTCAGGAGTCAACCGTGCCACCTTCATAGTAGTGATCGGCTCCACATCTGTAACCTACTGAGGTTCAGTACAGAAAGTGCCGATAATAGAGCGCGTAGAACTACGCCCTCTATTATCTAGAAATAACATGACCACGCCCCACCGTACGTACCAAAAGCCGTAGATATTAAACAGTACTGTCTACCATCATATATCTACCTTACCCCTGGTGAAGGCTTCCGACTTAACTTCCACCAAGAGCCGTAAGGGCAGAAACTTTGGATCCTGCCGTCTCACGCGATGATCTCGGGTAAGTGCACATATAGCTACTGTACATCTGAAACAGACTTCATTTTATAGTATCTAGGGTACATTATAGCTAGCAAGTTAATCAAGAGAGCACATAAAAATGCTCCCTTGCTCGATCATATAAGGTCTTTAAGTCATAACTAGCGATATACCAGCTGTTGCGCATCAAGAAGCAGTTTGCACCGAAAATAACCATTTCTCACTTTTCACTAAGGCCATATGTTTTGCTTTACGAGTACGGTGGGTCAATTTTGGGCCAAAGTAATTTATGATTGTAAATTTGTAGGCGTAGCTTAGATCACGTGATGGAAAACGATGACATCATTAGCGATAACATAAGCCCTTGAAATTGTTCCAGTTTGTGCTGGTGATTTACCATGGTGATGACGGTGACGTTGAAAGTAGTTTTCATCACGGTAATAACCTTGACAAACTTGATAGCTATAATATTATTGTATTCATACGTACATTTACATATATAATTCAGCCACCCGGGTTACGCCCTCAAACTGCTCCATCAGTGAAGCAAAAGATTAAATTAGTATGGCCTAAATGCTCTCACCCTTGATACGTATTAATAAATTCTTGTGCACGCTTATACCGGTTCAATAAATCCAGTCAATTACGTGATGTCCTGCATGGACGCAGAAATTGTGCAATAGGCTTATCAATGAGGTTGTTACAGTCTTCACGCTCATATGTGGCTGGTTGTGGCTTTTTACTCCATGCTTCCCATGAAGAAGCACTACTTGGATTGCTGAGGTGTGCGTACACAGACCTCACAAAAGTAACAAGCAAGTGGTGCATTGCCATCATGGTTTGACCAGGAGCACTGGCATGACACAGTAGTAGAGGTATTAAAAGCTGTTTTGATCAAAATGACAAGCTACTCTAGTCAAGACCTAGAGTAGCTTCAAATAAAATCGGTAGACAGACCTTGTAACTACATATATCCTAGAAAAATAGTGCCATTCGAATTGTCACACTATAGCTATATTTGTAGTAGGATATAATTTTTCATTGGATTCTCATAAAAAGGTGAATGTAGAGCATTATGGGTTCAAGGTGGCTGATGGTATGAGGCAGCTGTTATAGCTCTAGCCCTCTTTCCTCTCCTGCTGCAGTGTGTCTTGTTGGTGACCTGGAGACACGGTAACTCTCCTCTGTCAGCGTTGCTGAATCCTCATTCACGCTGCAAGTTTGAAGACAGAGATTGAAGAGGTAACTACTATTGGAAGTGAGACAAAAAGATTGCAATACGTAAAATTAGGTGAGCATCCAATATGCAGAACAGCAATGAGATTGCAATACATTGCAGATGGGTATAGGCATAGAATATGCAGAACGACGTACGTACCCTAATAATGATAATAACTAAGTGAATGCAGACATTATGGGGTGGGTATGAGCGACCGGTATGGGGCAGCTCTCGTAGCTCTAGCCCTCTTCCCTCTCCTGCCGCAGTGTAGCTTGTTGGTGACCTGGAGACAGGGTAGTTCTCCTCTGTTGTCGTCGCTAAAGCCTTATGCATTTCACGCTGCAAATTCAAAGACAATGAAGTAGACTGATGAGATTGTTGGAAATGAATTGTAGTACGATAATTAGATGAGCATACAATAATGGAATGACAATGAGAGAAATTGGGTAGGCATAGAAACGATCCCGATTCTACTGGAAGAGTTCACTTCAGAGACATCCGGTGATGTCACAGTAAGTTAATACGTCATTTTAGCACTATTTGCCGGGACTTCCCCATGTCGTTTGTGAGCTATTATACACTGAATAACGTCTGCTAAGTAGACGGATACAATAATCAAGGCCTACAGGGCTCTTCACGTCGTGGCCACGGCATACCTTTGTGCCTTTGACGATTGTAGCCTGACCTTTGAACTTGTCACTGACAAGTGAGAGCAAGGAAAGTGCTCTAGTGTTCTGTCATACATTGCAGACTGAAACATACTCAGTGGTGACAGTGAGCTCAGAGCCTCCTGCTAGTTTGTGTTGGCTTTCTTTCAGCTTTGTGTGTCAGTACAAGCAAGGACAAGCCTTTACAGTAGCTGAGGATAGTGTGGACTGTTTAATCTTACTGTGATAGCTATATCTCCACCCTTGGTGTGCACAGTTCAAGTCTAATTGAATGTGATACACAAGACTGGATTTCCTTGCTTACAATGACAACGCTTATATTCACTATGCCTTGCAGTAGTGAAACAACCACCTCTACAGAAGTGTTTTGCTACAGTACTGTAATTTGAGAATATGAGAATTAATATTAATAAGTAGTCATTTGCACTGTCCCTCTCGTTTTTCTCTGCAGCAGTTCCTCCCAGTCTCACATCATAATTATGCATCTCACTTCATTCTACAAAAAAGTCATGGCACTCAAAGTAGTCAATATAATAACTATGGTATGCTGTAACCATCTAGCCTCGTTCCCAGTCTCCACTCCCAGCTTTTTTTCGCATGTTGTAAAAAAGTTACAACATCCGGAAAAAAATGGGAGTGGAGACTGCAAACAAGGCTAGTAACCATCTCTGTGACACGCACATGCACTATACTAGCAGTGGTGTAGCCAACAATTAGTATGGGTAATCACATGGATTTGAGTGTGATTTGGGAATAATTGCATGAGCTATAGGTAAGGCAATTGCACGAACAAAGCGAGTGCAATTTTGCCTATTGCAAATGAAATTATTCCCAAATGGCACGAGAATCCATGTGATTCCACGTTAATCACATATCATTACAGTTCCTATAGGTACAGCCTTTGTTGAACTAAAAAAGTGCGCAATTACAAACAGTATGGAAATAATCGCACTCTTATCTATAGGTATTGTTACTAATATAGTATGTGATTAGTGGTATTATTTCTTGAAAGCATATTCCCACAAGGCGCCTGCATGATACATGTATGCACTAGCTCTAGCTATGTAGCTACTGTTCACTTGTGAAACAAATCTGGTCACTTATCGCGTGCCCTTAAATGTGACCACATTTAATATGACTGCTTTCCTCTCACTTGGCACTGCGGTTACCCTTGAATAAGAAATAATTGAATAAATAAATGGAGCTTTTGTTTCCCATCTTCAAAAGGTATGAGAAACACATGAAGGAGGCAGATAGGAGCAAATCATTACAGACTTCTTGATACGTACGATACACTTGGAAAGACATCATACCATATATAGCTTGCTACATTATGCAATATTTAGCTAGAAACTTTGTAGTCAAGAATTATCTTCCGATGTAGTTAGTGAAAGGCTTTGTATTGCATTTATAAACTTGAAACCTTGCACACAAGCTGCATATATATATCTGTGCTAACACTTCTGGCTATGTACAATATGATACAACTGAAGTACTGGTGTGTATTGGTAAGTAGTTGCCTCGCATGCACTCTAGGGATTCAACCGCAAGCTTTAACAATTAATGGCAGCATCATGTAGATAGAACTACATAGAAGTATCGGCACTGACTAGTTTTGATTTGGAACATTGCTACACAGAAGAATGGCATTACGGGCTTATAAGACAAGGCTATACATACAAAATCAAGCTGTCGTACATCCCACCCCCCCCCCCCCCCCCCTCCACTCCCACAGTCTCCAGGCTACTTTATAGCACGTGGGAATAGAATGTTTAGCTGGTTTGAACTTTAGTGTATAGAGGTAGCCTAGGAGTGCATGGAGCCAGTAAAGCCAGTCAGCTTAGATTGATACCCAGACCATTAAGCATTAGGTAAAGGAAGGATATTTATTAAGCCTGCGCCTAAAATGCCGGCATAATTTAGATAATAGTAGGGCCTTTTCCATACCAAGAATAATGCGGGAATAATCGTAGATAAAAGTATTTTTGATGCATGGGTACGGTCCGGGCCTTGCGTGTAGACAGGGGTTCAGCCATAAGCTATAACAATTAATGGCAGGAGCGTATAGATAGGACTGCATAGAAGTGTTGCTTAATCATGTTACATTACAAAAAGCACTGACTAGTTTTGACTTGGAAGTTGGAGCATGATGTCCGTACACACATGCTTGTCACATACGACTTTCATAACATTTGGGAGGATAATTTTGAGTGAATAATTTTTAGGAAGTTCCAAAATGAATAGTGTGTACATATTGGAGCATAATAGTCTTAGGCTATGCACATGTACCTGTTATAGACATAAGCACTGTTATCATAACATAAACACTGTTATCACAACATAAACACTGTTATCATAACAGTCAGGCTTACCATATATAGTAGCTACTTATGTGGGTGTATTTGTAGGCTTCTATTTCCAAGGGCAATTACATGTAGTAGGCCCATATACAGAACTTGATTAGTATTACTGTCAGGTAGTGCCTGTATAGCTACACAGTCTTATTCATATACTGCATCCTATGATACTCCAAGATTAGCCACAAGTCCTGTATCCCCATGTACGTATAGCCTTTGTAGCCATGGTCTGGCAGTCTGAGAAACTCTTTGAAGGACTTAATATTATGCCTCCCATATACATGTACATGCAGGCTTGTTTCTACACTTTGGATTTTGGCTTTGGATGTGTAGAGCATTATAGCCATTAATTCCCTATGGCACTGCAGTTGAGCTGGGGCAGCAACTAATGCTTTGTCACAGACATTTTGATACTATGTCACAAAATACGATTTTCACTGACAGTGCTAGTAGGTGCGTGTTGCTGCCAGGTTGAGATAACTACCAATTTTCATAGTACCTTGCTTTAGCTTTAGCAGGAAGCCTAGCTACCTGGGGAGTAAGGCTCTCCTATGCTGTGTATAGATAATTTCGGTGATACCGTTTAACTCATTGACGCATCGAGCATAGGTGTGAAACATGCCCCCTGATTGTTCAGTGCCATTGAAGATGATAGTGAGTTGCTGCGCTATTGCATGTAGAAATCGTGGTCTAGATTATATATTTTTTACTTTTCCAGTTGCTGTCGAAAAGAGGAGAAGGAAATGGATCGTTGTCGAGAGAAGGAAAGGCCGGATGCCTGCAAAGTACTCCAGTATACATGGCGACCGTTTTGTGTCCGGTACATGCACTGTTCTGCTTCTGTCCTAGATAGGGGTCGGGTAGGCCTACTATTATCATTACTAAGCATGTTTTTTGTACGCAGGAAAGCTGGCACACAATGACCAGCAGGTAGACTGCTACCAAGTGTTTGTTGCCTCTCGAAGTACAAGTGCAATAGTGTAATAAACACTTGGTATAGAAGTGGTGTTGTCTGCCGGGTTTCCTGCGTACAAAGAACATCCTTGATAATAGTAACCCTGCCTGGCCCCTATCTAGCACGTACCAGACACAAAATGGTCACCACCTACCCTGGAATGCTTTGCCAGGCATCCAGCCTTTCCTTCTGTCAACAACGATCCATATCCTTCTCCTGTTTTCAGAAGCAACTGGAAAAGCAAAAAAACTAGGTCCAGATCGCTCACTAAAGCGATTTCTACATGCAATAGCGCAGCAATTCACTACTATCTTCAATGACACGAAACACTTTTGCCAACCAGGGTGTGTGTCTCATACCTGTGTTCGAGACGCTAATGAGTTAAACTGTCTCGCGGAAATTGTAAGAAAGTGCTAGTGATAGTCATGTATGCACCTGCAAAGCGTAATTTGACTGTCAAATACAGAGGTAGTTAGCTATTTATATACCTGCAAGGGTAAAGAACTTCGTGAACTGGTAAGGCTTTATAAATAAGGCTTGGCTATATGCAAACGATGGTTAGCTATTATATCTTCTCAAATTTACTAGGTAAGGCGTAAGTAAGTCCGATGGCAGTGAAGATCACAAGCACAAGTCAGGTGGCAGCCGCTGGACTAATACTACGTCATGTATTTGCAATGTGTATATTAGTTTCGTGTTCTATCCATCCATGCATGTGTTGTCTCATTTACACGGACATGATTGGACGACAACTGTAATGCTGGTATCTATAATCAACTGCAGTTGAAGTTGGTACCTGTACAACTTCTCTAGATGTGCTGGAGTGATGAAGTGAGAGCCACAACTCAACTCACACCCTATTTAAGTCCTGAATACTGGCGAGCTAATACATCAGAGATTCCATCTGAAAAGTATCGGAAAAATACCCGGGATATTTACCGTTATAAATGCCATCTGGAATATAGGCTCAAATATTTCCATATTTTCGGTATAAAGTTACCGTTAGAATTGCTACCTCAACATCAGAGAGATTCTGTAAAAATCTTCTAACTCTGTAGGCAAGGATTAACGTTACAACTGGTGAGTTAATTAATTATTACATCAGAGATTGTATCTGAAAAATATCCAAACATTTCTAGATCTTTACCGTCATAAAACCTATCAGGAACATTGGTTAAAATGTTGCCATATTTGCGGTGTAACGTTACCGTTAGAATTACTACTTATCCAGGACATTTACCGTTATCAAAGCCATGTGGAACATTTGCGGTGTAAAGTTACCGTTAGAACTACTACTTCAACATCAGAGAGTTTCTGTAAAATTTTCTAAACTTTACAGCCAAGGATTAACCTTACAACTGGCGAGCTAAGTAAACATTACATCAGAGATTTTATCTGAAAAATATATGAAAATACCCTAGACATTTACAGTCATAAATGCTATCAGGAACATTTCCTTAAATATTGTAATATTTTCGGTACAAAGTTACCGTTTAGAATTACTACCTTAACATCAGAACGTTTTTGTCAAAATCTAAACTTTACGGCCAAAGATGAACGTTACCACTATTAAACAATACATCAGAAATTCTATCTAAAAAATATATGAAAAAACCTTAGACATTTACCGTCATAAAGTATCAGGAACATTGGCTGAAATATTTCCATATTGAGAGTATAAAGTTACCGTTAGAATTACTACCTCAACAGTTTATGGGAAAATCTTCTAAGTTTTACAGTAAAAGATTAGCGTTACAACTGGCGACCTAATTAAACATTACACCAGAGTTTCTATCTGAAAAATATCTAAAAAGTACCAAGGATATTTACCGTCATAAATGTCATATGGAACATTGGCTCAAATATTGCCATATTGACGGTGTAAAGATACCGTTAGAATTGCTACCTCAACATCAGAGAAATTTTGTGAAAATCTTCTAAACATTACAGCCAATGATTAACGTTATAACTGGTGAGCTAATTTAATATTACATCAGAGATTGTATCTGAAAAATGTCTGAAATATGCCCTAGACCTTTACCGTCATAAATGCTATCAGGAACATTGTCAAAAAATATTGCCATATTGACGGTGTAAAGTTACCGTTAGAATTACCACATGCCCAGGTCATTTATGGTATAATAAATGCCTTCTGGAACATTTGTGGTGTAACGTTACCGTTAGAATTACTACCTCAACATCACAGAGTTTTTCTGATAGTCTTCTAAACTTGATAAGCAAAGATTAACGTTACAACTGGCGAGCTAATTAGATGGACATTTGATAGCGGGGAGAAAAGGTCTGTGGTAGACTATAAAAATCCTGGTATCGCAAAAAAGATCAGAATTTGGTAGTAGAGATAGTGGTATAAGACAACAGTCAGAATGACATCGGATCTGATCGCAATCTAATATGGTGTACAATAAGTGTAGCACTAGCCACTGTAGAATCCTGGTAGGAGAAATTGGGATGAATATCAGAATGTAGTTGTACATGAGTTAGAGGGATGGAGGGGTAGTGTTGAAGGGCTAAAAGAGGGAGAGTCAGTAGTGGAACAGGTTTGGTTAGATTGGAAGGAAAGGGTAACCAGAGCAGCAGAGAAAGGGATAGGAAAGAAGAAACTTGGCAAGGCTCAAAGAACTGGTGATACTCAGAAGTGGAGGAGGCTCTTGAAGCAAGGAAAGAAGTATGCAAGAAGCTAAGATATGCCCGTGTGAGAGAAGGTCCAGAGATTAGCTGTGTGAAACAGCTATGCATGGGAAGAGTATAAGCAGAAGAGAAAACCAGAGAATCATAAGAAGAAGGAAAAGTGAGAAGCGGAGGGAGGTTTTAGGGAAGATCAAAGAACAAGGAGGTCCAAATAGTAAGCTGTTTTGGTCAGATTGGAAGTTTGAGAATTATACCAGAGGGAAACTGGTAGAGAAGACTGAACACATTTTAGTAGAAATGGCAAGTTACTGGGAAGAATTGGGAAAGCAAAGAGGAGAGAGAAATGGTAGGCGCGACTATCAGGAGAGTCCTAGTTCCGATCTTGATGATGTAGGATATGAGCTATGTCACTTCTGAAACAGTTAAAGCAAGGAAAGTCTCCAGGGCTAGATGATATTATTAATGAGATGCTGATATATGGTTTGGGGTAGATGGTAGAAACACTGATCGATATCTTTAACCTGGCGATACCGCACTCCTCTTTCCATATCAAGTGCCCAATGCAATGTTGTTTATTGAAAACCAGAAGCCAAAAACAATAAGCAGGGGGGTGTATGCTCCAGTGTGACCATTGTCCTTGTTTGTTACTTTTTAGTAATTTTTTAAATACAGCATCTATATAATGGGGCTGGTAGAAGAACAGCAGAAGGAAGAGTTAGGTGTATGGATTTATGATACGTGGTGTGGAATACTTTTGTATGCTGATGACATTGTAATGATCGCAGAAGATGGTGAACCGCTTCAGAGAGTGTTAGTTGTAGCAGGAGATTATGAAAAAAGATGGAAATTTTGGCATAATAAAGAAAAAGTAAAGTGATGGTGATAGGGGGTGGTCACACATTTTCAGACAGAATCTCTGTTGTAATGTTTAATTAGCCCGCCAGTTATAACGCTAATCTTTGCCTGTAAAGTTTAGAAGATTTTTACAAAAACTCTCGTAATTCTAACGGTAACTTTATACCGTCAATATGGAAATATTCTATCCAATGTTCCTAATAGCATTATGACGGTAAATGTCTAGGGAATTTTTTAGACATTTTTCAGATAGCATCTCTGATGAAATACTTAATTAGCTTGCCGTTTGTAACGTTAATCCTTGCCTGTAAAGTTTCGCAGATTTTCAAAGAAACTTTCTGATGTTGAGGTCTAACGGTAACATTACACCGAAAATATGGCAATATTTTAGGGAATGTTCCAGATGGCATTTTATAAGGGTAAATGGCTGTCAGATAGAATCTCTGATGTAATGTTTAATTAGCTCGCCAGTTGTAACGCTAATCTTTGCCTGTAGAGTTTAGGAGATTTTTGCAGAAACTCTGATGTTGAGGTAGTAATTAAGATTTTGATAGAAATTCTCTGATGTTGAGGTAATAATTCTGACGTAACTTTATACCGAAAATATGGAAATATTTTATCCAACGTTCCTGAAAGCATTATAACGGTAAAGATCTAGGAAATTTTTCAGATATTTTTCAGATACAGTCTCTGATAAAATATTTAATTAGCGCCAGTTGTAACTTTTCTTGTAAAGTTTTTACAAAAACTCTCTGATATTGAGGTAGTAATTCTAACGGTAACTTTACACTGTCAATATGGCAATATTTAAGCCAATGTTCCTAATAGTATTTGTGAGCAAGGATTAGCGTTACAACTGGCGAGCTAATTAAACATCAGAGATTCCATCTGAAAAGTATCTGGAAAATATCCAGGACAATTACCGTTAATGCCATCTGGAACATTGACTCAAATTACTTAAGAATTACTACCTCAACATCAGAGATTCTGTGAAAATCTAAACTTTATAGGCAAGGATTAAAGTTACAACTGGTGTATGTAATGATGTAGTGATGGCAGAAGATGGTGAACCTAAAATATTGCTGCATAATTATATTTGCGGTATACGACTATCATGAAATCTTACCCTAAGGGTAAGAACAATGTTTTGGAAACACCTCTAAGATCATAACTTTACGCATAGAACTGACACCCTTTTGATTCTTAACCCCGCCCTAATAAGAGCCTGGAGCACCCTGATGTTTGAATATAGTGGCTGCCATTACATACTTATGATCCCACTGCCCTCTACTGTTCTCTTTTGATCTTCAGATGTGCTCTGGATTTCAGCCTAGAGTAGTCTACTAAAGTTTAGAACTGAGATTCAGATTTGTCAGTTTGATAATTATTTGTTAAATAGCAGGAGTGATGGGCTGTTGGTGCATGAGACCAAGAAAATTGAAGCTCAGATACATAGTTACATGTAGTAGATTTCTGCTTAATCAAGAGGTACATGTATATATGCTGGTACAATACTGTTAGCAATAGATTCATACTGCTTCATGCCACTCTATACACAATTATTATATCCATAACAGAACTATACAGTTGTCTAGCAGAGGGCTTAGTATGTGCTATACTTTCCTCCATGTTGCTAGTCGTTACAGGCCTCATTACAATGTCCTAAGCTCTGAGCTGTCATTGGTGAAGGCTTCCAGATTGACAAACGCTAGCCTGCCTCACAAAATGCATGGCCACTTCCTCGACACCAGCTTGCTATCTGATCCTAAGTAGCCGTCAGTTCATGAACTGAAAATAATGAAGAACATAAATTATTGCAACACACCACATTGATTTGGAATGGAATGAGAGTAGCAGGCAATAGAGTAGTTAGACTATGAGTCATTTCATACACAGTGCCATAGCATTTATGCCATGGATGCAGGGGTGGTGGTGGTGGTGTGCGTGTGTGTGTGTGGGGGGGGGGGGGGGGATGAAAAAGGGTATGCAGGGTCTAGGCATAAACTATAACAATCATGCAATCATGTGTACCTGATCTTGTCAAATTAGCCATGGATACACAAGTACTAGATGTACGCATTGCGCAGATGGAGAGGTATGATGTAAGTTAGTTAGCACAAAACCACACCCACTAGAACGTTTAAGAGCCGCATCGCCCAAGCAATTGTTGGAGAAGCGACGACTACATGAATGGGCCTTCAGGAGACGGATGTCTCTGTATACAGCACAGTTGCAAGGACCACTTATGGCTGCTACAGAAGAGCAGGGTTGCTTGAAACTCACGTTCGTATCACTTGTGATCAATCCGCATACCGTCCGTCTCCAGCGGTCAGATCTCTGCTGAAACAGAGGCTACACAGACTCTAATCGCGTTGGAGCTGTGGTAAGCCTACCTGGGTAAAAGAAGTGATCGATTTGTCCTGATCTCTAGTTCTTCGTGCGCCAGAAGTACAAAGGCGGCATCCATGTAACTGGTAGGACGCCATCTTGAACACGTGCTTGACCCCCAGGCCAAAAGCATTACAGAAATAAATTATATATATACATACACTAGCTCACATTCGATCCCCACACTGCAAGATTACTTCCTTGCACTAAGGCGCTTGGCAATTAATACCATGTACTCAAAGGCCTAGTTGTAGGGTAGATTATACCTCTATGCTCAACCCAAGGGGCGGGCGAAGCTACTGATTGGCCAAGAATAAGAGTTAACAGACATCAAATTAAATTACAGACAATCAAGATTGCATCAGGAAGGAAAAATATATGCTTGCAGCTAAATATAACTCTTTTTAAATGGATGGTCCAGCCCGTACCCACCCTGTAGCTTAAGGTGGTTTGTGCACTGGCACTACAGGTTTGGCAGTGGCATAACGTACTACCGATCACAGTGCCTGGAGCTGCTGTGCAGTTCTGTAGAGGCTCAAAAGCAGCTGATAATCTTTTCTAAGAATATTAGCAGCTACTCAGGAAGTTTAGGAAAAGAAAATAACTGATTCAGAGTTTTGATGGTAAACCTATCATACCACAAGCTTCCTCCCATAGCATGCATCTATAGCAGAACAATAACCCCCCAACCATCCGTGGCAGTTAAGCTGTCCACCACTGCCGTGAATGGTCCGCTGCATTTATTCACTCATCTTTTGGCTCTGAAATTAGTCCTACCATTAAACCTTTGGTCTCCCTCTCTCTTTCAGCTCAAGTACATAAAGATCGTATTTACACTATCAGACGCTGTGGCTACTAAACTTGATTTCGTTCAGCTATTCAAGGGTAGCGAGTATTCAAAGGCAGTGTTTATTACACTCGACAGCTTGCTAGCTACAAAGTGATGCACAAAAGCACTTTCAATCCATTTCTTGGCTTGCTTCAATCGCTCTTCGTGCCTCAAAGTGATCACAAAGCCGTCATAAGGTAAAAGGCTAGTCGAAAATATACATTTGCAGGCGGCTCTGAACAGATGCCGCAGAAGACTAGGTGAGCTCAGATAATTATTACTATATTCTGCTCTTGACTGCAGCTACAATATTTTGCTGACCTGAGTCTTGCTCACATTGTACTTGAAGTATTAGTACCAGCACCGGCCAGGTGGGGGACTGTCCACAGCAAGGGGGGGGGACCATGTAAAGCTATGATACTCTGTCCATGGGGACTGACTGTTCCGCTACGGACAGTGTGAGGAGACCGCTTCTGAGGGGGACCGTCCACATGGCCCTATGAATGAGAAGCAAATGTTTACTAAACAGCTTTTGTGCGGTCAGATAATCGAATGCACAGACTACAGTTGTCTGGCCAAAGCCATTCTTCCGATGCAACCTAGCTCACATCACTGTGTAGAAAAGTCCGACTGAGGACTCCATAATTTTCTCCACGGTTGTGAGATAAAGTCTGTAGAGCAAGAGCTCAATTCTTATGCATACACTAAATGGCCAGTCAATGCATGAAAGAAACTATTGTCCTATAGCCTGTGGCTACGATGATGATGCAACATTTACAAATAGCCCCTGGTGACGTATATTTATGTACAAAATTTGAGATTAACATCCACATACAGTTTTACCCCCAGAGAAATGGAACAAAAGTTGCTAGAATATGGAGAACAGAATGAAATCTATAGGCTAAAAAAGGAATTTTTAGATTTTCACCCTACTCATGACACTGTTGCGGCAGTAATATAAATTATTCACCTAGTCTTCTACGACACTGTTGGGGCAGGTGCAACTCACAAATATGACTAAATGGCCTCTGTCATGCAGGCTGTAAATTTCCATTCAACACAATCCCAAAGCCAGTAAATCTCTTGTGTGTCCTACAAATGTGCGCTGAAACAGCTGTCATCTTTGTGAGTTCGAGGATGGTGTGTTTCAATATTCAAGCACGGTACACTATACTGCTATACTATCTATGGCTTAGGATTGGAAGAGCCAGCCCACTTTCGTTCCACCAGGGATAATACATTAAGCGGGACATCACACGTATTAAATATATTATCCCCGGTTCCACAGCACATCACTTTCAGTATTGGTGCTGGAAAGAGTTACCGATACTGAAAGTACTGTGGAACGTAAGTGGGCTGGTTTTTGAGACCGTTTGGGTAACTTCGGGAACCGGGTAAACTTTGGAAATTTCAACTTTGCGTTCACGCGACACCGGGTGCACATAGTGTCAATGTTCTTGGCACCAAGTCCCCGTAGTCTAGTTACCCCACTAAAAATGCTTGCCCTATTTGACTTACTTACCAACACTCTAGCTTCATTTGCAGACTTAGCTCAGCTCTTCCGTGACAAGAATTTAGCTCCTCCCCCTTTCACCACCAATGACATGGCCACGCCCAAAAGCACGCCTAGTAGCTAGTAGATAATTGAACAGTGCTGTCTGCCACCATTCCAGCTAGTTATCTACCTTACCCCTGGTGAAGGCTTCCGACGTAACCTACACCAAGAGCCGTAAGGGCAGAAAGTTTGAAGTTTTGTGGATCCTGCCGGCTCACGATCTTGGTCAGTGCACATAGCTACTGTACATCTAGGTCACTATGAAACGGACTTCATTTTATAGTATCTATGGTAGATTTGATTATAGCTAGCAACTTAACCGAGAGAGCACATAAAAATGCTCTCTTGCTAAGATCTTTAAGTCATAGCTAGTGATACGCCAAGTGTTTCTCACTTTTCACTATTAAAGGCCAAACCAATTTGATGTTTCGCTTTATGAGTGCGGCAGGTCAATTTTCGGCCAGAGTGATTTATCAATATTAATTCAGCCACCCGGGTCACGCCCTCAAGCTGTTCCACTCGTGAAGCAAAAGATTAAATTGGTATGGCCTACATGCTCTCATCCTTAATAGTAATAAATTCTTGTGCATGCTTATACCAGTTCAATAAATCGGCCAGTCAATTACGTGATGTCCTGCAGCAGTTAGAAATTGTGCGATGGGCTTATCAATGAGGTTGTTATAGCCTTCAAAATTATAATTCGTATCACATGGTTGTGACTTTTATACTTCATGCTTGGCATGAAGAAGTATACTACTGGGATTGCTGAGATGTGCCTACACAGACTTCAGAGAGTGCACAAAAGTAACAAGCAAGCGGTACATTGCCATCATGGTTTGACCTCCAGCAGCACTAGCATGACACAGTAGTAGAGGTATAAAAAGCTGTTGCCAACGAAATGACAGTCAAGACCTAGAGTAGCTTCAAACAAAATCGGTAGAGAGACCTTGTACCTATCCTGGAAAATAGTACCATTCGACTATAAGCTATATTTGTAGTAGGATATAATTTTTCTCATAGCAAGGTGAAGGTAGAGCATTATGGGGCGTGTTAGCCTCGTCCCCAGGCCACGTGTGACCTCTAGCCCTCTTTCCTCTCCTGTTGCAGTGTGGCTTGTTGGTGACCTGGAGCACGGTAACTCTCCTCTGTCACTGTTGCTGAATCCTCATTCACACTGCAAGTATGAAGACAGAGAAGAGGTAACTCTAGATTGATGCCATTATTGGAAGTGAGACAAGATTGCAGTACATAAAATTAGGTGAGCACACAATATGCAGAATGGCAATGAGAGGAAGATAGGTAGGCATAGAATATGCAGAACAACGTACGTACCATAATGCTGATGACGATGATAATAACTAAGTGAATGCAGAACATTGTGGGGCGCACCGGTATGGTGCAGCTCTCGTAGCTCTAGACCTCTTCCCTCTCTTGCCGCATGCATTGTAGGTTGTTGGTGACCTGGAAATAGGAGGATAGGAGCAAATCATCACAGACATCTTGATACATACGATGTATAGAATATACTTGGAATGACAACATTATGGAGTACGACAGCATTATGGAGTACGGTAGTACTCCATATATGGGGATGGCTCCAAAAAAATGGCTGCCCCGTTGTCTGTGTACAAAGTGATATGTTCAAAACTCTGCCCTAGATTTAGTCATAAGCTTTTGTGGACCATACCTGTCATTCTTGAGTGTTTTCAACGGTAATTAATGCTACCAGAGAGAATTGCTGTAGTGCCAAATCAGCACGTCGCTAAACCGGCAAATCGTTTTCAGCTTTCTTTCTTTCTTCAGAGAGAATAGCACAACAGTGACTGAAGCGATTACAATGATTCAAACGTGAAGAAGCGGTACTGGTTCCGGGCTATTGCACCCACACCATAGCGTTCTCAAACAAATCAAACCGTTTAGCAGTAATTCTCAAGTGCTCGAGGCAAGTACTTGGCGCTATATGCCGTTCTGTTCTGTTCCGTTCTGCGTATTAAACGGTGGTTACGCCTACACCGGTACACCAGAAACGCAGCCTCGAGCACGAGCTGTTCTGCTTAAACGATTATAATACTTGGAGTACGCTTTATGACAGACCCAAAGTGAGTTGCTGTAGCTACGTTATAGCTAATAGAACTGCTAGACCATTATAGACCATACTAACCTCCATGATGTGCATTAAATGGAGTCGGTACTGCCACTGCTGTGCACTCCTATGACCATCCTCGCCCACATTGCCTTTCAGATGTTTGTGGTGGACCTTGAACCATACATAGCTGTCCCTACTAACACTAGAATTATTATAATTATATCGTTTATCGTTTAGCTATCATCTGAGCCTATCACCTGAGTAGCTATATATACATACAAGCGTATCGGGGGTCAATAGCTCTATATCCCCGCCCCCCTAAATAACAAGTCACAAAAAAAAATTTGAACAAAATGAAAAGACATAATACTAGGCAAATGCAGGGCATTGTGGGGCGAGCCTTCGAGAGAATTGTGAATGTGAAGGAGCTGTTGGCGAATGAGGCTATATCTTGCAGCAGATTGGTGACATATCTACGGTACCCATATTGTCTGTGAGGCAAACGATAGACATGATTGGCAAACCCCTTGAAATTAACATTTCCTCTACCTGTATCAAACCCTGCAATGGAAATGTTGAACATGTAGGATGATGTCATACTAATAGACACAACATTGATATGTCAATTCACACCCTCCAATGGAATGATCAACATGTAGGATATGTCATACAAAATTGATACTTCAATGCCACTGTAGAATGCAATACATGTGCTAGCTTGAAGTTGAGAGGTGGTACAGGGGCAGGATCCATGTTGTTGGTCGAGGAGTGTAACTTAGGTGTATGCTTGTCCCGGCTACATTGCAGACACTCAGTAGAATGTGAGTGAATCTTGAGACCAGGGAATCTCATGTACATCTCAGCACGTCCAGCGTAGCCATGTGGTGTGCATGAAATTTAAACATCTTAGTTCAGGTAGAAGATTGTTGTAACAATGGGAGCTGTGCCTGCATGACCTGTTGTTGTCTGCCTCACTAGTACTCTGTCAGACTGTAGCCTGGCCTCTCTCTCCTCAGCAGTCTCAGCAGCCAATCCCGCATGGTTGGAAGCCTCACCAGTACTCTGTCAGACTGTAGCCTGGCTTCTCTCTCCTCAGCAGTCTCATCGGTAAGTCTGTCAGTCATTTGCTGCAGCCTAGCCTATCTCACCTCGTCAGTCTCGACTGCCAGTCTGCGCCTTCTTTGTTGCAGGTCTGCCCCTCTTCTTTCGGCAGTCTGAGCAGCGTGCCTAGACGTACGTGTAGTGGAAACGCGAGAAATTCAACTGCTAAGTTAGAGCGCAAGAAATTGGAATTGCAAAATTAGATCGCAAAGCGTTAAATTAGCTAAGTGAACATCGAATATGCGGCACGACGTACGTACGATATTTAATACATATATTCATTCAGAGAAAATGCACCACTGACATGACTAGTGTGGGGCTCGCTCAGGCTCGCCCCAATTATAGGGATGGAATCCCCAAAAAGCAACCAAACAAGGAAGGAACAAACGACACCACAGTACTTTTACGGACTCCCAACCCTATATCTGTGGACATTTTTCCAACCACATGCACACCACAATCCCCTACATGCCACACAAGCCATATCCACAGCCGTATCCACAGCCAATAAATGATTGCAGTACTTTACTTTGCGTAATTGTCTTCCCCTTGTAGCACTGTAGTTAGTGAAAGGCTCTATATTGCATTTATAAGCGTGCACACACGCCTCATATTATGTACTCCATATATAGGGAAGGCTTAAAAAAAAAAATGCCTGTCCCATTGTATGTGTACAAAGTGATATGTTTAGTCGTAAGCTTTTGTAGACCATACCTGTCATTCTCCAGTATTTTCATCAGTAACAAGACTCTTAGCGTTGCTGGAGAGCACCGCTGAAGCACCACATCGGCAAGCCGCTAAATGAGCAAATTGTCTATCTTCTTTCTCAGTTTCTTCAGCAAGGCTACCGAGATATTGACTGAAGCAATTACACTGATTCAAACTGTTCGACAGTGATTCTCAAGCGCTCGAGGCAAGCACTTGCTGCTATGCGTCATTCTATTTCGTTCCGTTCTGCGTAACGGTGGTTACGCCTACACCAGAAACGCAGCCTCGAGCATGAGCTCTTCTGCTTAGGCGACTATAATACTTGGAGTGCGCTTTATTACGGACCCAAAGTGAGTTGCTGTAGCTACGCTATAATTGTAAGAGCACTAATACAACTGCTAGACAACTATAGACCATACTAACCGCCGTGATGTGCATTAAATGGAGTCGATACCACCACTGCTGTACACTCCTACGACCTTCCTAGCCCACATTACCTTGCAGTTGTTTATGGTGGACCTTGAACTATAGCTGTCCCTGCTAACACTAGAATTATTATCACCTGAGTAGCATACATGTACATGTGTATCAGGAGTCAATAGCTTTGATATCCCCCCCCCCCCCCCCCCAAAAAAAAAGAGAACTGAAACAAGTCACAAAAAACATTTAAAAAATGAAAAGACATATAGGAATGGAATCCCCCAAAAGCAACCAAACAAGGTGGGAACGAATGACACCACAGTACCTTTACTGACTCCCATCCCTATATCTTTGGACATTTTACTACACGCATGCACAGTCCCCTACGTGCCACACCAGCCATATCCACAGCCAATGAATGATTGTACATGTACATGTACAACACACATGAACTCACACTGTAACTTATCATACACAGCAGCATACACTGTAGGTAAACTCAATGTATACTTCCCACTCCACATCCTTCCACACACACCAACCCCACCTGTACAGCAACATCTCGCCTGTAACAACACACTACTATCCTTGACCAGCAGTAATCCATTTGTGATTAAGGTTATAATCATACAGGAGTGCTTTCAATAAACTGCCACAGGATGTACACATCACGATCTAACGTCCCGTCATTCCATGTAGCGAGCATAAGACCTGGTTGAAAAAATGTCCAAAGATATAGGGATGAGAGTCCATAAAGGTACTATGGTGTCATTCGTTCCTACCTTGTTTGGTTGCTTTTTGGGGATTCCATCCCCATATGTCTTTTCATTTTTTTAAATATTTTTTTGTGACTTTTATATATATGACCTATCATTTCTGAAAGAATAGTGTGTACATATTGGTAGTCTTAGGCTACATACATGTACCTGTTATAGACTTTATCATAACATAAACACTGTTATCACAACATAAACACTGTTATCATAACAGTCAGGCTTACCATATATAGCTAGCAGCTACTTATGTGGTGGTATTTCAATTGCCAAGGACAGAACTTGATTAGTAGTTATACACAGTCTTATTCATATACTGCATCCTATGGTACTCCAAGATTAGTCACAAGTCCTACATCCCCGTATACGTATAGGCTTTATAGCCATGATCTGTCAGTCTTAGAAACTCTTTGAAGGACTTAATAGTATGCCTCCTATATACATGTACATGTAGGCTTGCTTCTACACTTTGGATTTTGGCTGTGAATGTGTAGAGCATCATAGCCATTAATTCCCTGTGGCACTGCAGTCGAGCTGGGCCAGCCACTAGTGCTTCGTCGCAGACATTTTGACACTATGTCACAAAATACGATTTCCGCCAACAGTGATAGTAGGTACGTGTTGCTGCTAGGTTGAGATAACTGCCAATTTTCATAATACCTTGCTTTAGCTTTACCGGGAAGCCTAGCCGTCTGGCTAAATTGATGCCAATGTGTTTTCGAAGCCATCTGATGTCTTTTGGAGCCGTTGGTAGCTCTTGGATTTGTGCTAGGACCATGTACACCGCTTCAATTACTGTTATGAAGTAATTGATTTGGCCAATTTAATGCACGTACATTTGTACACAGTAAGAATATGCGTACAGAGTGTTTGAACATGCAGAGAATTTAAAGAAGTTTGGCAGCTTTGCGATTATGAACCGCTGGACGTCAAAGTCTGGAATTATTAACATTTTGGTTCTACCTTCTATTCACTAGTATTGCCACTACTGTAGTCTGTCCAGCTAGTTTCCTGTATATTTTTTGCAGTTAACTTGTAAAGATGTAACTTTCGAATTCTTTTGTGCGTTATAGCCGAATTGCCGTTCATCAATCAGCAATCTCCCAAAGACCGGTTGCTTCTTTGTAGCTTCTCCAGCAGCATTGTCATGCATGGTTCCGGGTCAAGTGTTATTTTTGCGACAGGCTGCTGCCCAAGTTGTGATTCAAATACATTCATTTCTACTCGACTGCTATATTTTACATACTTTAGTGATCACCCTCGATAAATAAAAAAAATATAGAGCTTTTGTTTCCCATACTGAAAAGATATGAGAAACACATGAAGGGGGCAAATAGGAACAAATCATCACACACTTCTTGATATGTACGATGATAATATTATATAGAATGTACTCGGAAAGACATCATACCATATATAGCTTGCTACACTATACAATATTTAGCTAGGAACTTTGTAGTCAAGAAGTATCTTTCCCATGTAGCACTGTAGTTAGTGAAAGGCTTTGTATTGCATTTATAAACTTGAAACCTTGCACACAAGCTGCATATATATATCTATGCTAACATTCTGACTATGTACGATATTATACAAGTGAAGTACTTGTATGTATTGGTAAGTAGTTGCCTCATGTGCACTCTAGGGATTCAACCACAAGCTTTAACAATTAATGGCAGCGTCTTGTAGATAGGACTACACTGATTAGTTTTGACTTGGAACATTATTACACAGAAGAATGGCATTATGGGCTTAAGACAGGGCTATACATAAAATGGTCAAGTCGGCATATAACCCCCCCCCCCCCCCCCCCTTCCCACTCCACCCCAGTCTCCAGGCTACTTTATAGTACGTAGGAATGTGTGACATAATGTTTAGAGCCAGTAAAGCCAGTCATAGGATCTACCTGGAATATAAGCTTAGACTTGATACCCAGACCATTAAGCATTAGGCAAAGGAAGGCTACATGCCGAAGTTCTTCAATTCCAACCCGAAATACTTGTCAAAATCTTCATCAATGACGTCGCCTTCTTCAGGGCAAGCATAGTAGCCGAAACGTCGGCATTGATGAAGATTTTGACAAGTATTTAGGGTTGGAATTGAAGAACTTCGGCATGAATTTTACTAGCCAACCGAGAGAATCCTTGAAGAAAAGGAAGGCTATTTGTTAAGCCTGAGCCTAATAGCCGGCATAATTTGGATAATAATAGGGCCTTTTACATACCAAGAATAATGCGGGAATAATCCGAGATAAAGTATTTTTTGATGCATGGGTACGGTCCGGGCCTTGCATGTAGACAGGGGTTCAACCATAAGCTATAACAATTAATGGCAGCGGCGTATAGATAGGACTACATAGAAGTATCACTTAATTATGTTACATTACAAAAAGCACTGACTAGTTTTGACTTGGAAGTTGGAGCATGATGTCCAAGTATACATGCTTGCCACATGCAATTTTCATAACATTAAATTTTGAGAATAGTGTGTACATTATTGGAGCATAATAGTCATAGGCTACATACATGTACCTGTTATAGACATAAACACTGTTATCATAACATAAACACTGTTATCACAACACAAACACTTATGGTAACGGTCAGGCTTGCCATATATAGCAGGTACTTATGTGGGAGTCTTTGTAGGCTTCTATTGCCAAAGGCAAATATCTACAGAAACGTGATTAGGTAAAAAGTATTACTGTGTAGTAGTGCCTGTATACACAGTCTTATTCATGTACTGCATCCTATGATGCTCCAAGATTAGTCACAAGTCCTGCATCCATGTATACGTATAGCCTTTGTAGCCATGATCTGCATGCCAGTCTGAGAAACTATTTGAAGGACTTCATAGTATGCCTCCCATATACATGTACATGTAGGCTTGTTTCTACACTTTGGATTTGGCCGTGGATGTGTAGACCATTACAGCCTGTGGCACTGCAGTCGAGCGCTGGGCCAGCCACTAGTGCTTCGTCACAGACATTTGGACAGTATGTCATGATAGCTGTGATGGTAGGTGCATGTTGCTGCTAGGTTACGATAACTACCCATTTTAATGGTGACTTGGTTTAGCAGGAAGCCGTCTGTCTTTTCGAAGCCATCTGATGTCTTTTGGAGCCGTTGGTAGCTTTTGGATTTGTGCTAGGACCATGTACACCGCTTCAATTGATTTGGCCGATTTAAAGCACGTATTTGTGTCCAGTAAGAACATGCGTACAAAGTGTTTGAACATGCAGAGAATTTGAAGAAGTTTGGCACTTTGCAATTATGAACCGCTGGACCTCAAAGTCTGGAATTATTAACATTTCGGTTGTACCTTCTATTCACTATATAGTATTGCCACTACTGTAGTCAGTCCAGCTAGCTTTCCTGTAAAAAAATGTTATTTTTTTGCAGTTAACTTGCACAATACAGTATCTTCTGTGTAAAGATTTGAATTCTTTCGTGTGTTATAGCCGAATTGCAATGCCAAACCTTTTACTAACTGCAGTGCCAACTTGACTATGTAAAGTTTCTAATATTAGAAATGCTATATATGGCATATTGCTTTTTCAAGTGCATGCAGTGGCTTGACGTTTTATAGCCTTGCATTATTCCCTTAAAGCATATGACATTCTTTTGTGTAATTATAGCTTGAATGTAAACAGTTGAAGCAGAATTTTTAGAGGTGTGGTCTGGGTAGCCTCATTCCCAGTCTCTCCCTCCAGCTGCAAGCAACACAAAGCTAGAGAGAGAGACTGGGAAACAGGCTAGTCTGGGGAGCTACTTGTAACTTTATAATTACTGTTGTTAGACGGTTGATTAATCTATGAACACGGCATACATAGTATTCTCATTTGGGTATGGCATTTTAACGACCGTGCAGAAAAACTGGGATGGCCATTAGTCACATACTGATATACTGCACTAGCTGTTCACTTCTAACAAAGCTTTGTAAGTTAACTTACATTGCGTTTTATAGTTATGGTGCAACACAGTACTATGCGGGAATCGTGGGTATAGGTTGGACAGAGAGTATGTGAGTATGACTTTGTAAGCACTGTATATATTGAGGTTAATTGTGATAACAATAGTTGGTGGAAATCTAATTTGGTTACCAAAAATTTCAAATTCAATACCCTGTTGAAGTTGTGGTTTGTCGGGTGTAACAACAAAGTAGCTACTGGTGTTGCAGTGTGGAATGAGCCGAGTACCGGGTGTTAATATATTTTCTCTCATGTCCCGTAAGTACGACTAACACTCGTCTTACACACTGAAAAAAGTTAACGCAGGGGAGTCTGAACATTTACTCCCTTGGTGACTGACACCCTTTAAGCGTTGTGTACATGATAATAGCATAGATAGTAGAGTCCTTCTACTCTACTATCTATGATAATATCCTATGCACACGCAGCAAGTAGACTAGTAAGGCTCTCCTATGCTGTGTATAGTAAGCATACACGTCGCTGTCACCTACATCACAAGAATGTAGAAGCAGGAGTGTTTTAAAAATAGAAAGGTAATCAATCCTATAGTAAAAGTGCTAGCGATAGTCATGCTTGCACCTGCGAAGCGTAATTTGACTATTAATACAGAGGTAGTTAGCTAAAAATTGTATTTATATACCTGCAGGACACTGCGGCACTAGGGTAAAGAACTTTGTGAAGCGGTAAGGCTTTATATTAAGGCTTGGCTGTATGCAGACGATGATT
>OY997387.1:3057371-3084871 GCA_963921505.1 Phakellia ventilabrum | reverse complement strand
CTTGGTCGTACATGTGCCATAGTACCATCTTCGAGGCTTGTTTAACAACTCTAAAAAATTACTGCAATAATGAGATTTGGGGTATTTCGTAAACACGCACCCGAGGTTTAGGAAAGAAGGTAAGCTAAATTAACTTTCTGATTGAAGCAGGCATAAAGTTTTGTAAACCAGTTTTGTGAGGCAATTCCTAATTGGTGGTAAAAGTTGCCAATAATGACTTTCTTTCACGACCAGGTCTCCTTTGTGCCGTAAGGAATTCATACAAAACTTACCATGCTTACTCTGCATATGCAGCAGACACATCAACCCAATGTATGCAATTCCTATGCTCTCTAGTTTTATCGTGCAACGTCACGTCGGATGGACTCTCCGGTTATTGCCTCCATCTGGGAATACTATATTAATTGTGGTTGCGGTATAACTCAGTACATTAACTACTGCCTGTCTTAGGGAAGCCTAGCAGCTGTACTTCATCTATGGGGAATATTAAATGGAATAGTACATTGCCTTGCCTGCTCTGAATAAGTAGCATGATCAAAAAATCCCTGTGCTTGCACTTGGTAAAAGGTAAAAAGGTGGGGATTTTTTTTACCTCCAGGCCCTTTCAGTCAATGGCTGATAGTAGGTTAGGCGGGACGGCAACTTGGAACGTGGGGTAACTTAGAACAAATTCTTTCTTTCGCTCCTTACACAAGCATACTTAATTACTAATGTAAGTAGTTAAGTGTCCTTGCCTAACAGCTCCTTTTCTGGTGTGAGGAGCCAAAGAAAGACTTCGTTCTAAGTTACCCCGCCTTTAATACCTTTACCTGGGAAGCGCCCGTGGAATTCGAACCTGCGAGTTTTGGTCCGCCGTCAAATGCTTTAACCACTTGGCCACATGCACACTATAATTCCTAGCTTCACTAGTCGACACTCTAGTCTGCAGGCCAGACGAAACGTTACCGTATCCATGACATCTTCGATAGTGCTCTTATAAGCGCGCATCATAACACAAAGTTCTGTCACAAGACCAGTGATCACTGTTACGTAATCCTCACGTGGGAGGAGCCGAGGTCTGATCAAAGGGGGAGGAGCCAAGGTCTGATCGCAGGAAGTTATGCAGAGCTGAGTTGAAGCTGCAAATGAAGCTAGAGTGTTGGTAAGTAAGTCAAATTGGGCAAGCATTTTTAGTGGGGTAACTACGGGAACTTGGTGCCAAGAACATTGACACTATGAGCACCCCCGGTGTTAGAACAGTGACGTCCCGCTTAATGTATTATCCCTGGTGGAATAGATAGTATAGCAGTATAGCGCACAGTGAATATTGAAACGTGCCATCCTTGAACTCTGCTCTGGGATTGTGTTGAAAGGAAATTTTACAGCGTGCATGACAAAGCCCGTTCAGTCGTATTTGTGAGTTACACCTGCCCCAACAGTGTCATAGAAGACTAGGTGAATAATTTATATTACTGCCGCAACAGTGTCGTGAGTAGGGTGAAGTTCTATTTTTGAAAATTAGTCTATAGATTTTGTTCTTTTCTCGACATTCTAGCAACTTTTCTTCCATTTCTCTGGGGGGTAATACTGTATGCAGATGTTAATCTCAAATTTTGTACATAAATGCATCGTAGCCACAGGCTGTAGGGGAATAGTTTATTTCATGCATAAACTGGTCATTTAGTGTATGCATAAGAATTGAGCTCTTGCTCTACAGACTTTATCTCACAACCGTGGAGAAAATTATGGAGTCCTCAGTGCATGTAGCTGTCTTCTGTTACTTATGTTCTGCTTGCCTGCAGGAAGAGCTGCTAACAGAAACAAGGAGAGGAAACCTATTGATCCTGGTCCTGCACTGCTTCACCGAGGAGGTATCAGTGCTTTCCAGGGGGTGGATTTGGTGCAGTATGGCTGCAGTTATGTATCAGACATGATAGTAATTCTGTAGCAGATTTACAGGTGTAGATTTATTTTTAGCTTCATTCCCAAACTGCCTCATTTCCGATTTGACTACTGGTCTTCAGTTAGAGGTACCTGTATTCCCATGCAGGCCTCATGACCCAGACCTTCTCCCCGATTTTAGCAGAGGGTCTGGGTTTGCCCGCCCAACTACAGTATTTTAATTATCAATTAATGCAGGAGGGGATTAAATTTTAAGATGGACAAAGCCCCCATAGAAAGTGTGTTTTTAATCCTTTGCTTGCAACTTGCTCGATATCCTTCTCCTACAGGTATAGAGTAGTGTAGGTACTACATGTATACATAGAAATATTATTGTACCAGGCCATTTCTGTAGCTGCCTGGCTGGGCTAACAAAGTGGTGTACATGTGTATCTGCTGTTTCTGTAGGTTTCTTGACACAGCCCAGGCCCTCAAGAAAGAGGCAGGGCCTGCAATCAACAGATCTGAGATCTGTGACAGGCTACAATACTGCAGGTCAGTTGTATGACCGCTGTAGTGTACTGTACTTTTACGAGTAAATGCCCACAACTAGGCTTTTGAGGACATGATATCTCATGGGTTCTGTGGGACTGTATCCTTGGCATTTTGACGAGAAGGACGACACCGTTGCATGATCGCTAACTACAGTAGAAGGTTATTTCATGCTGAGACGCTCCCCCTTAACCCCAACCCTTCCTAGCCCTCGGGGATGACTGATCACGAGACTATAATTATTGTAGATTAGTGGGGGAGCCCCCACTGTTCACTTACTCCTACATGTACGTGTATATCCTGATGCACATACTTTGATGCAGGAATATGAGTCCTATCAAGTTTAAGAAGATTTGGAAGATCACCGAGAAACCCTCCAGTAGTGGTGAGTATGACAGCTAGTAGTTGTGAAATTATTTTTGGAATCTGGGTAATACATGTAGCTGCACCAGAACTTAGCCAGGTTTCTCTAGACTCTTAAAGCTGAAAAGGATTAATTTAACAAACAAGTTATCCTAATTTCCACATTCCAGAGTATATTCACTCAGGCTTATAACCAGGCTCTTTCCTACATTTGTATATCTAGTGAAGCCCTAAAGAGGTATATGGACTGCATAAGAAATGCAAATGGTTGGCACTTTTACACCATCCACCTTTTTTGTTCTGGGTTCACAGTGCAATACATCATGGAGTACTCCATATGTAGGGATGGCCCCCCAAAAAATTGGCCAACGCATTAAATGTGTACAAAATGACATGTTAAAAACTCTGCTTTTATGAGCCATACCTGTCATTTTCGAGTGTTTTCATCAGTAACCAGACTCTAGCATTGCTGGAGAGCACCGCTGAAGCACCACATCGGCAAATTGCTAAACCGGCAAATCTTTCTTTTCTTCTTGTTATCATTTCTTCTCCTCCTTCAACATAGTCTTTTTGAGTGATATTTGCCTCTGATGTAGCTGATTCAGGTACCTGCTATGGATCACAGTCATGACGCAATTACTGCTTTGGCTTCCACCTCACTCCAGTTCCAAGAGTACTGCGGCTCCCCTCTCCCCACTTACCAGAGTGGGAGGGACAGCAAGTAGCGAGGCCCTCCAGCCGTGGCAGGCAGAAGGGGAAGAGCAAATCGGGCTCCTCAATTGTGAGTTGAGAATAATGTGTGTTCATCAGTGGCAAATGTGGAGTATTTATTAAAATAATTATGTCTGAAAATTGGTCCCAGGTGCTTCTCAGTACAACCTAGTGGTACTTGTACTACTAGTACCCATAAACAATGGCTATGTCAGCTTTTGATGATTGTTCTACCCCTCCCACCTCCCTTTCGGCAACCTGCACTCAGTCTTCTCCCACCAGTCATGCTGAAGATTTGGGACTGAGTGGATCTGCCATTGGAAAGGAGCGGCCTGGGGGTGCTTAAATGAAGTGACTACTACAATGTACGTACCAACTGGAAAGTTGAGAGTAAAAGAACAGATAAATAGAGCTTAAAACAAATTTTTTTTAAAAATTAAGCATAAAGTAAATGTATCTTTTAATCACCCCTTAAAAAGAGTCCATTTAGTTAGATTCAACAACCCCTAGAACAAGCCTAGAGAGAGCCTTGGTTACTGCCACCCAAAGAGCACCCACCTGTGTAAATACATGGGCATGCACTGGCTGGTTACTACTCCACAGAATATACGAGGCAGCACAACATGGTCTTCTAGGATTCTGTTTATTGAGACCATAACCCTGATGTGTGGTGGGATATAACATTATACATGTACATGTAGGGCTAGATACAGCAAAGAGACTAGTCAAAGAAGCTATAGTCTACCCTATTACAGGTGTGTGTGTGTGTGTGTGTGTCCTTATAAACATGTACATGTATACAGTAACCATGCATGTACCCACAGTTGTTTACTGGTATTCTGTCTCCACTCATCTACACTGTACAATAGTCAGTTCCATACTGGTAAGTGCTGTTCTATATTAAAGCCTGCTTACCACTCCTCCGCCTAGAGGCTGTACTACAGGTGATGAATGCTGACTAGTGCTCTACCTAACTAAGTCCTAGCCTTCATTTACTCTCTAATTATGTGCCACTAGTTGGTTTTGTATTCTCCTCATGCAGGCACTAGTAAGTCCTTGCTGTATGTAGCTACGTGTATGTATAATTAGCTAAAGCAAGTGCTGTGTGAGTGACACACCATGCATGGGGTTGCCCCTCACCCTAACGGGTTTCTCCAAATCACCCCTGCACTTGCTGACAATGGTGGAGGCTGAGATGTTGAAGAACATAGTCTTGCACTCTGGAGTACATACCTGTACCATGGTGCATGGGTGGACTTTACTATCTGCTGCACCATGTTTCATCGGCACTTCCTCCAGTGATCTCTCAGACACATCTCGAGCATTACAATAGATTACAAGGCAGTTGCAAAGAGTAGTCAAAGATAGCAGCATTATCATTGTGTAAGTATCAGCATACAACTGGTAGTTGATCTGGGATTAAAGCGGGAATGGAACCTTAGTTTGACTTTTAAGATCAAAATAAGGTTCTATTTTTACTCTGAGTACCCACACACTGGCTCCACTGGGATAGTGGACCCAAACTGTAAATGTTGGTGCAGTCTGTAGCCAGCATTGTTATCTATTATCCTGTATGATGCATGATAAGTTTCATTCTGCTATTTCCAGTTGACTAATGGCTACACAGGATCAGACATCAAGCTGGTGATTACGAAAGCAGCATGTATCCTGTGAGGACAAACTGGAATCCCTCATCGAAGGAAGCTCAGGGAAACGGGACATTGTAATGATACTTGTAACTACTAGGGTACATACTAAACCCTTGGCCAGACAACTGTCTAGTAGGTACGTAGAGTGATAGAAGCAGTATGAATCTGTGTAGCTAAAATATTATCAGATGTGCAATCACTGTATTAAAATCGTCAACTGTTGAAGTTCAGAAGCCACTGCAATTATTATACATGTACAGGCACCTGAATTCAATGTACTTACATGTATGTCTCTCTCTCTCCCCGAAACACATAATCAAGTGCTTCTTCTTCTTTTATTATTGTTGCATAATTATGACACACACCAACAGAGGTCCAGTAAAGGTACAATTAATGCTTTTAATGAGAAGAAACAGTTCTAATGATATGTTCATTTGACCGTGAGGTAGAACCGTACAAACGTAGATCCCGGACACAGTAGGTATCCTCTGGAAAGTACTGCTTCAGGTGGGAGACACCGTAGAGAGAGCTGTAGCCAACTGAAGTGTAGCAAAAATGTAACGAACTTGAATAGCATGGACAAGAGGGACACTTGGATGTAGCTGAGCATAAAAAAGACCATGATCTGTAAGTTGAACAAGCTGTCCACTCTTGAAGTAAGGTGGAGAATTCTGGTGTGGCAATTGAAAGGAAGCCCCGGAAACTTACATAAAATATTATTGAAAGTGACCTCGAGAGAGCAAAGAGAAAGATTCTCAAATTACAGCACCATAGAGAGAGAGGCAAAAGAATCTAAAAAGGTGGGTGGGAATGGCTGGATCAATGCCAGTGACCTTATCACAGGTTTTCAGCATTTCAATAGAATCACACAGATTGAAAGTTAAAATATTACCTAATTATGTGTTAATAAATGTGTTAATAAATTGTGTTAATAAATTGGTGTTCAGAGCCACAGAAATAAATATTTGTCTCACAATCACCGGAGGGCAAACTCCCAAATCTGATGAGCTGAGTTTTTGAAGCATTAAATTTCAGGCCATGGCTAATTGAGAAAGACTCACAAGAACTTAGCGTTATCCATCAGACTGAAAGGGAAGGAGCAAGAAGAATCAAATCGTCAGCATGACAGAAAGCACCAGCGAAGAGGTGGTCCCAATGACACCCATCCAGTGGCATTACGCTTCAGCTGAAGCAGAAGCTCATCCATATACATAAGTAAACAGAATAGGGGACAGAACATCACCCTGATGAACTCCATTAGCCACAGAAAAAGAATCAGATACAATACCGTCCCATTTTACACTGAGATTTGTACCAATGTAGCAAGAAAGAGATAATGAGCGGAGGTAAATGACTTTGAAGCAGACAGCCAAAAATAATGTCATGCCACACTAGATGAAAAGCATCAAGCAGGCAACCAAAAACAGGTGAGCCATTATGTACGTATCGATGAGCTACCTTTTTCACAGCGTCAGTACATAGGGATGTGGACATGAACCATTTGAAACCAAATCGCAAATCAGAGGTGGAGAACTGGTCAGGGTATTGTAATAGGAGACACCATTCAAGGGCTTTGCTTCGAGTGCTAAAGTAGTAGCACAATAATTGTCACTGACATTGGGGGCCTTACCCACTCTTTGGGATGGGTACAATAGTACAATCTCTAGGCGTAAAGGAATGGTGAATGATAGCTGTGAAAAGAACGGATAGGGGTGCCGCGATAACAGGAAGTCACATGACCAGATGGTCCAAAACAAGAAAAGAGTCATCAAGATTTGCTCAATTTGAGCTCAGAGAAGGCAGAGTGGACACACTAAATGAAAATGCAAACATGATTTTCCTTTTTTAGGATAGTTCATTATACCCTCAAAACTGCAAGACAAGGCTAGCTTAGCTTCATAAGGAGGGAGCCCGGACCAGCAACATCCCCTAGATGTCCTTCTTGATTATGATGCTAGCCTGAGCCCCTTGGTACATCATACCTACTGATGTACTATTAATAAATGTTGAGGTTCATTCACATACATGTAGAAGTGATTGGTGCCGCTATTTTGGTTTGAGGTTCATTCACATACATGTAGAAGTGATCAGTGCCACGTCAGAACCGCTATTGAAGTTATTGTGCCACCTTCATAGTAGCGATCGGTGCCTCATCTGTAACCTACTGAGGTTCAGTATAGAAAGTGGACATGTCTACCGTCATTCAAGCTATATATCTACCTTACCCCTGGTGAAGGCTTCCGACTTTAACTTCCACCAAGAGCCGTAAGGCAGAACTTTGGATCCTGCCGTCTCACGCGATGATCTCGGGTAAGTGCACATAGCTACCGTACATCTGAAACGGACTTCATTTTATAGTATCTAGGGTACATTATAGCTAGCAACTTAACCAAGAGAGCACATAAAAATGCTCCCTTGCTAGATCACATAAGGTCTTTAAGTCATAGCTAGCAATACACCAGCTGTTGCGTATCAAGAACTTTGCACTGAAAATAACCATTTCTCACTTTTCACTAAGGCCATAGCTATCAATTTGCTTTATGAGTGTGGCGGGTCAATTTTGTGCCAAAGTGATTTATGATTGTAAATTTGTAGGCGTAGCTTAGATCACGTGATGGAAAATGATGACATCATTAGTGATAACATAGCTAAGCCTGGCTGAATTATATATGTAAACGTACGTATGAATACGATATAGCTGTCAAGATTGTCAAGGTTATTACCGTGATGACCACTACCGTCAACGTCACCGTCATCACCATGGTAATTCACCAACACAAACTGGAACATTTTAAAGCTGTCACTCACACAATCATGTTTCAGCTGCTATATAGATCCGGGTCACACCCTCAAACTGCTTAAAGCTGCTTATTAAATTGGTAGCTATGGCCTAAATGCTCTCACCCTTGATATGTATTAATAAATTCTTGTGCACGCTTATACCGGTTCAATAAATCCAGTCAATAACGTGATGTCCTGCATGAACGTAGAAATTGTGCAATAGGCTTACCAATGAGGTTATTACAGTCTTAAAAATTGATTTGTATCACATGGTTGTGGCATTTTATTCCATGCTTGCCATGAAGAAGTACTACTTGGATTGCTGAGGTGTGCGTACACAGACCTCACTAAAGTAACAAGCAAACGGTACATTGCCATCATGGTTCGACCAGGAGAACTGGCATGACACAGTAGTAGAGGTATATATAAAAAGCTGTTGTCATCAAAATGACAGTCAAGACTTAGATTAGCTTCAAATAAAATCGGTAGAGAGACCTTGTACCTACATGTATCTCAGAAAAATAGTACCAATCGAATTGACACACTAAAAGCTATATTTGTAGTAGGATATAATTTTTCATTGGATTCTCATAACAAGGTGAATGTAGAGCATTATGGGATGAGTGTGAGCAAGGTGGCTGATCGATGGTATGTGGCAGCTCTCATAGCTCTAGCCCTCTTTTCTCTCCTGCTGCAGTGTGTCTTGTCGGTGACCTGGAGACACGGTAACTCTCCTCTGTCAGTGTTGCTGAATCCTCATTCACACTGCAAGTTCGAAGACAGAGAAGAGGTGACTCTACATTGATACCATTATTGAAAGTGATACAAAAAGATTGCAGTACATAAAATCATGCAGGTGAGCATATACAATATGCAAGAAAGCGATGAGATTGCAATACAATGAAGATGGTATAGGCATAGAATATGCAGAATGACGTACGTACCCTAATAATGATGCCATTGTTGGAAATGAATTGTAGTATATTAATTAGGTGAGCATACAATATTATATGGAATGACAATGAGAGAAATTGGATTGCAATAGGTAGGCATAGAAACAATTCCGATTCTACCGGAAGAGTTCACTTCAGGGACATCCCCTTAGTGAATGGTGACGTCACAATAAGTTAATACGTTCATTTTAGCACTATTAGCCGGGACTTCCCCATGTCGTTTATGAGCTATTATACACTCTACTAAGTAGACGGATACAATAATGACAAGTGCATGTATTCTTGGTAGCCTTGTCCCCAGGCCACACCCCCCCTGAAAATTGATGGCCTGGTATCCACTGTTCGCGTACATGCAAACAAATTGCTAAATGTATGAAAAAGGGTCAGTAAAATTATCCGTAAACGATGTCAGTCAGATGGCAAGGAGTAGTAGGGCGGCAGTATACGTATATAGTATGCAGAGAATTGGAAATCAACCTTGATTCTGATTTTCTACCTCTAAAATGGCTCTCAAACCAGTTTAGAATAGTAAAAGAACCTGTAATTTCTATCCGCTACAATTATGGTAGCTATCTTACCACAGAAATTTGGAAGTACCTCTCTCCTTGCAGTGATTGTGAGCTGCTCATTATTTAATCTCAAATGTGACCTTCTAGGCTTTTCAGTGGCAAACGGGATTCAAAAACATCACAGAAGGGTGATCCAATGAAGGTTATGGGTACTCTCCCAGACTTCCATGAGCAAGGCAAACCATAGTAAAATCATATTCTAGCGTCTTAACAGAGGTCTTGGGTACCATTGTAATACAGTTCAGACCATAAGCCACCCTACTACAGTATGAGTGCCTTGCTCGTGGCACTCTCCCAGACTGCCATGAGCAAGGCAAATCATAGTAAAATCATATTCAGAGGTTTTGGGTACCATTGGAATACAGTTCAGATCATAAGCCACCCTACTACAGTATGACTGCCTTGAATTGGTCGTGGCACTCTCCCAGACTGCCATGAGCAAGGCAAGCATAGTAAAATCATATTCTAGTGTCTTAACAGAGGTCTTGGGTACGCAACATATGACTGCCTTGCTACAACATATGACTGCCTTGCTTGTGGCACCATAGTTTTATCTAGTCTCAGGTACCCAGACCCGTCGGAAGATGGTGCACTGTCCTACAGTACCACGAGCAAGGAAAACCCCAAGCAACAGTAAAACATGTATATGAGACCCAGAAAGGCTCATACCATAGACGCTTATTGACTTTGTGCCCACTTTATTTTGTTCAGTCTTGTATCGTATTATGATCTTGTGCAGCCCCATCTGTAATTTTTACATGTATGGTTCACTTCTGTCCTAGATACCTCTATGTACACCCTCTTGCTTTTATTTCATAGCCACTTGTATCACTGCCTATATACTATTCATGGAAATAAAATTTCTCCCTCTATTGCTATTTGATTACAAGTAGTCTCGTGAACCAAACAAAGACACTGTCTGCCTAACGAGACTATACTTACTACTACTGCTTCGATCGTGCACGGCACTCACCAATACTCCAAAGCAGGGCAAGTCTCACCGCTCAGCTCTCTGGCTTTTCTCATAATTATAATAGTGCATGCATATAATAAGATTGCAGCGCATTTACTGTAGCACTGCGTCCGCTTGTGCCTTGACGGTAGCGTGCCTTGCCGTGGCGTTACAGCAACTGCCGAGCTAATTAAATATTACATCAGAGATTCTATCTGAAAAATGTCTGAAAAATGCCCCATACATTTACCGTCATAAATGCTATCAGGAACATTGGCTTAAGTATTGCCATATTGACAGAATAAAGTTACCGTTAGAATTACTGCCTTAACATCAGAAAGTTTTTATGAAAATCTTCTAAATTTTACAGTCAAACATGGCGAGCTAATTAAATTACACCAAAGATTCTATCTGAAACGTACCTACCCACGTTATAAATACCATCTAGTATATACCCTTAAATAATACATTTTTAGTGTAAAGTTACCGTTAGAATTGCTACCTCAACATCAGAAAGTTTCTGTGAAAATCTTCAAAACTTTACAGGCAAGGATTAGCGTTACAACTTGCAAGCTAATTAGACATTACATCAGAGATTCTATCTGGAAAATGTTAGAAAAATTCTCTAGATATTCGTTATAAATGCTATCAGGAACATTGGCTGAAATATTTTCATATTGACGGTATAAAGTTACCGTTACCTCAACATCAGAGAGTTTCTCTAAAAATCTTTCAAACTTTAATGGCAAGGATTAACGTTACAACTGGCAAACTAATTAAATATTATATCAGAGATTCAATCTGAAAAATGTCAGAAAAATGCCCTACATATTTACCGTTAAAAGCTATCAGGAACATTGGCTGACATATTTCCATATTAATAATGTAAAGTTACCGTTGGAATTACTGCCTTAACTTCAGAGAGTTTCTGTAAAAATCTTCTAAATTTTACAGGCAAAGATTAACGTTACAACTGTCGAGCTAATTAAGCATTACAACAGAGATTCTCAAGAGTGTCTGGAAATACCCAAGACATTTACCGTTATAAATTCCATCTAGAACATGGCCAAAAATATTGCCATATTTTCGGTGTAAAGTTACTGTTAGAATTACTACCTCAATATCAGAGTTTCTATGAAAATCTTCTAAAGTTTACAGCCAAGGAGTAACCTTACAACTGGCGAGCTAATTAAATATTAAGTCGGAGATTCTATCTCAAAAATGTCTGAAAAAAGCCCTAGATAATAAATATTTTACCGTCATAAGGAATATTGGCTAAAATATTGCCTGTAAAGTTACAGTTAGAATTGCTACCTCAACATCAGAGAGGTCTTGTAAAACTTTTCTAAACTTTACAGGCAAATATTAACGTTGCAACTGGCGAGTTAATTAGATGGTCATTTGATATATAGCGTGGAGAAGAGGCCTGCGATAGACTATATCCTGGTATCGCAAAAAGATCGGAAGTTGGTTATAGAGATGGTGGTAGAAGACAATGGTCAGAATGGCATTGATCACTATCTAATATTGAGTAGAATAAGTGTAGCACCAGCCACTGTAGAATCCAGGAAGGAGTAACATGTGGAAAATTGATGGAAGGAGCACTTGGGATGAATATTAGAATCTAGTTGAAGATGCGTTAGAGGGCTGAAGGAGTAGGGCTACAAGAGGGAGAGTCAGTAGTGGAACAGGTTTGGTTAGATTGGAAGAAAAGGGTAACCAGAGCAGCAGAAAGAAGCTTTGGCAGGGCTTAAAGAATTGGTGGTACTCAGAGCAAGGAGTATGCAAGAAGCTAAGATATGCCCGTGAGAGAGAAGGCCTGTGTGAAACAGCTATGGGAAGAGTAGAAGAGAAAATCAGTAAAGAGAATCACAAGAAGAATGAAAAGTGAGAAGCGGAGGGAGGTTTTAAGGAAGATTTAGGCTGAGGTCTTGTTCTCCAGGTTTGGGGGAAGACAAAATAAGGTGTAAAATGTGTGTCGAAGATAGATGCATATGGTGTGGTACTGGTGCCAGGGAGGGTATGGGGCACTTTCTTCTCGACTGCCAGGAGTTGGAAAGTCCAAAGGAAAAGCTAAAGCTGGACAGTCTTGGTTGAAAGAATATGGTAGAAACGGATAAGATAAAAAGATTGGTACATTGCCTAAAATATTGCCATATTTTCGGTGTAAAGTTACCTTAGAATTACTACCTCAACATCGGAGAGTTTTTGTAAAAAAATCTAAATTTTACAGCCAAGGATTAACGTTACAACTGCCGAGCTAATTAAACATTATATCGGAGATTCTATCAGAAAAATGTCTGAACAATGCCCCAGACATTTACCGTCATAAATGCTATCAGGAACATTGCCTTAAATGTTGCCATATTGACGATGTAAAGTTACCGTTGCAATGACTGCCTTAACATCAGAGAGTCTCTGTAAAAATCTTTTAAACTTCACAGCCAAAGGCTAACGTTACAACTACCGAGCTAATTAAACATTACATCAGAGATTTTATCTAAAAAGTGTCTGGAAATACCCAAGACATTTAACGTTATGAATGCCATCTGGAACATTGCCTAAAATTATTGCCATATTGACGGTGTAAAGTTACCGTTAGAACTTTATGAAAAATGCCCTAGAAAAATGCCCTAGAAATTTACCGTCATAGATGCTATCAGGAATATTGGCTCAAATATTTCCATATTGACAATACAAAGTTACCGTTAAAATTACATCAGAGAGGTTCTGTGAAAACTTCTAAACTTTACAGGCAAAGCTTAACGTTACAACTGGCGAGCTAATTAACCATTACAACAGAGATTCTATCTAAAAAATATACCCTAGATATTTTCCGTCATAAATGCCATCTGGAATATTGGCTCAAAATTGCTATATTGACGGTGTAAAGTTACCGCTAGAATTTCTACCTCAACATCAGAGAAATTCTCTAAAAATCTTCTAAACATTACAGCCAAGGATTAGCGTTACAACTGGCAAGCTAATTAAACATTACATCGGAGATTCTATCTGAAACGTATCTGGAAAATACCCTAGATATTTACCGTCATAAATGTTATCAGGAGCATTGGCTAAAATATGCATTATTTTCTGAGTAAAGTTACTGTTAGAATTACTACCTCAACATCAGAGTTTCTGTAAAAGTCTTCTAAACTTTACAGCTAAGGATTTAACGTTACAACTGGCGAGCTAATTAAATATTACATCAGAGATTCTATCTGAAAAGTATCTGAAAAATACCCAGGACATTTAGCATAAATACCACCTGGAACAATGGCTAAAATATTGCCATATTTGTGGTGTAAAGTTACAGTTAGAATTACTACCTCACCATCGGAGAGTTTCTGTGAAAATCTTCTAAACTTTACAGGCAAGGACTAACGTTGCAACTGGCACTCCGTCAGTCCACGTATTCAGGTGTTAATTAGGGTGTGAGTTGAGCTGTGGCTCACTTCATCAATCTTCAACACATCTAGAGAAGTTGTACAGGTACCAACTTCAACTGCAGTTGATTACAGATACCAGTATTATACAGTTGTTGTCCAATCATAAATGAGACACATGCATGGATGGATAGAACACGAAATTAATATACACATTGCAAGTACATGACGCAGTATTAGTCCAGCGGCTGCCACCTGACTTGTGTTTGTGATCTTCACTGCCATCAGAATTACTTACTCCTTACCTAGTAAATAGATATAGCTAACCATCGTCTGGATACAGCCAAGCCTTATTTATAAAGCCTTACCGGTTCATGAAGTTCTTTACCTTAGTGCTGTAGTGCCCTGTAGGTATATAAATACAATTTTTAGCTAACTACCTCTGTATTGACAGTCAAATTACGCTTCGCAGGTGCATGCATGACTATCGCTAGCACGTTTCTTACAATTTCGGTGAGACGGTTTAACTCATTACCGTCTCGAACGCAGGTGTGAGACACACACCCTGGTTGGTAAAAGCGTTCCGTGTCATTGCATGAAGATAGTAGCGAGTTGCTGCGTTATTGCATGTAGAAATCGCTTTTGGCAACCAAATTAGATTTTCACCAACTTTTATCATCACAACCTCAATATATACAGTGCTTACAAAGTCATATTCACATACTCTCTGTCCAACCTATACCCACGATTCCCGCATAGTACTGTGTTGCAGCATAACTATATAACGCAATGTAAGTTAGCTTTGTTAGAAGTGAACAACTAGTGCAGTATATCAGTATGTGACTAATGGCCATCTCAGTTTTTCTGCACGGTCATTAAAATGCCATACCAAAATGAGAATGCTATGTGACTTAAGTGTATGCCGTGTTCATAGATTAATCAACCGTCCAACAATATCAACCATTAATTATAAAGTTACAAGCAGCTCCCCAGACTAGCCTGTTTCCCAGTCTCTCTCTCTCTAGCTTTGTGTTGCTTGCAGTGCTTAAGGGAATAATGCAAGGCTATAAAAACATCAAGCCACTACATGCACTCAAAAAAGCAATATGCCATATACAGCATTTTCTATAAAACTTAAGGTGGCACTGCAATTAGTGAAAGGTTTCGCATTGCAATTTGGCTATAACGCACGAAAGAGCTTTACACAGAAGATATTGTATCATACAAGTTAACTGCAAAAATTTTTATTGTTTACAAGCCGGGCGCACGCGAAGCGCGCACCCGACTGGTCCTAAGATTGCTTTACGTTTTTGTGTTTGTGTGTGTGTGTGTGTGTGTGTTTGTCCGCAAATATCACCTGCGTTAAATTACGTCATCCTGTTACTATGCCACTATAGCCACGAGCGCAGTGGAAGCTACTGGAAGTTTGCAGGCTCAATTGGCCAAGGTACATCAAGCTACATTAGTTTTGTGTTGCCTAGACGGCGAAAGAGTGGTAGGTAACGATGATAATTCTATTTGCGCAAGTTCTGATCACTAACTGGAAGCGCACTACAAATTGCTGTGTCAGCACTTTTGCTGGAAGCCGAGACTGTCTAGCCAAGCTGATCCATTCTACAGCTGCATTGAGCTTAGACTAACCTGTTGCTGAGCACAACCTTCAGTTGGATGATTTATGTAAAAAAAAAACCGACTGGTTTTTAGATATGAAATATCAGTCTTGTTACAGGAAACTAGCTGGACAGACTACAGTAGTAGTGGCAATACTAGTGAAGTAGAACCAAAATTTTAAATAATATATTCCAGACTTTGGCATCCAGCAGTTCATAATCGCAAAGCAAACTTCTTTAAATTCTCTGCATGTTCAAACACTTTGTACACATATTCTTACTGTGCACAAATACGTGCATTAAATTGGCCAAATCGAAGCAGCACAATTGGCCTAATTGAAGCAGTATACATGGTCCTAGCACAAATCCAAGAGCTACCAATGGCTCCAAAAGACATCAGATGGCTTTGAAAAGATATTGGCATCAATTTAGCCCGACAGTTAAGCTTCTTGGTAAAGCTAAAGCAAGGTACTATGAAAATTGGTAGTTATCTTAACCCAGCAGCAACACGTACCTACTATCACTGCTGGCAGAAATCGTATTTTGTGACATAGTGTCCAAATGTCTGCGACAAAACACAAGTGGCTGGCCCAGCTCGACTGCAGTGCCACAGGGAATTAATGGCTATAATACTCTACACATCCACAGCCAAAATCCAAAGTGTAGAAACAAGCCTACATGTACATGTATATGGGAGGCATACTATTAAGGAGTTTCTCAGACTGACAGACCATGGCTACAAAGACTATACGTATACGGGGATGCAGGACTTGTGGCTAAGCTTGGAGTATCATAGGATGCAGTATATGAATAAGACTGTGTAGCTATACAGGCACTACCTGACATTTTTACCTCTGTATATGGGCCTACTAGTTGCCCTTGGCAATAGAAGCCTACAAATACACCCACATAAGTAGCTGTTATATATGGTAAGCCTGACTGTTTATGATAACAGTGTTTATGTTGTGATAACAGTGTTTATGTTATGATAACGTATAACAGGTACATGTAAGACTATTATGCAGTCCTGATCCTATCTATACGCTCCTGCAATTAATTGTTATAGCTTATGGTTGAACCCCTGTCTACACGCAAGGCCCGGACCGTACTCATGCATCAAAAAATACTTTTATTTGGATTATTCCAACATTATTCTTTGACACATTATTCTTTGACGAGTATGAGCAAGTACATCATTCTGCATATTCAGCACCCGAAAGAGTGGCTTGGTAACCACTGTTTGCGCATGAGCTTAATTTCCCATGATTCAGAAAATTTAGGATACTGCCGTATAGTGTCCGTGTATGATTACGTCACGTTCACTTACGAATCCGCAAATGTTTCCGTGTCATGTAAGTGAAGGCATGAGGCTTTCAAGCCTGCCACACTGGTTTTTCGCAAGGTAGATACTTGGAAAGTGATCGGTAATTCCATTTTTCAATCCCGTTTGCCACTGAAAAAGCTTAGAAGGTCACATTTGAGATTAAATAACGAGCAGCTCACAATCACTGCCAGGAGAGAGGTGCTTCCAAATTTCTGTGGTAAGATAGCTACCATAACTGTAGCGGATAGAAATTACAGGTTCTTTTACCATTCTAGACTGGTTTGAGAGCCATTTTAGTGGTAGAAAATCAGAATCAAGGTTGATTTCCAATTCTCTGCATACTGCATACTATATACATATACTGCCGCCCTACTACTCCTTGCCATCTGACTGACATCGTTTACGGATAATTGCAATTTGTTTGCATGTACGCGAACAGTGGATACCAGGCCATCAATTTTCAGGGGGGGTATGGCCTGGGGACAAGGCTACCAAGAATACATGCACTTGTCATTATTGTATCCGTCTACTTAGTAGAGTGTATAATAGCTCACAAACGACATGGGGAAGTCCCGGCTAATAGTGCTAAAATGAACACATTAACTTAGTGTGACGTCACCATTCACTAAGGGGATGTCCCTGAAGTGAACTCTTCCGGGAATCGGAATTGTTTCTATGCCTACCTATTGCAATCCAATTTCTCTCATTGTCATTCCATATAATATTGTATGCTCACCTAATTATTGTACTACAATTCATTTCCAACAATGGCATCATTATTAGGGTACGTACGTCATTCTGCATATTCTATGCCTATACCATCTTCATTGTATTGCAATCTCATTGCTTTCCTGCATATTGTATATGCTCACCTGATTTTATGTACTGCAATCTTTTTGTCTCACTTTCAATAATGGTATCAATGTAGAGTCACCTCTTCTCTGTCTTCGAACTTGCAGTGTGAATGAGGATTCAGCAACACTGACAGAGGAGAGTTACCGTGTCTCCAGGTCACCGACAAGACACACTGCAGCAGGAGAGAAAAGAGGGCTAGAGCTATGAGAGCTGCCACATACCATCGATCAGCCACCTTGCTCACACTCATCCCATAATGCTCTACATTCACCTTGTTATGAGAATCCAATGAAAAATTATATCCTACTACAAATATAGCTTTTAGTGTGTCAATTCGATTGGTACTATTTTTCTGAGATACATGTAGGTACAAGGTCTCTCTACCGATTTTATTTGAAGCTAATCTAAGTCTTGACTGTCATTTTGATGACAACAGCTTTTTATATATACCTCTACTACTGTGTCATGCCAGTTCTCCTGGTCGAACCATGATGGCAATGTACCGTTTGCTTGTTACTTTAGTGAGGTCTGTGTACGCACACCTCAGCAATCCAAGTAGTACTTCTTCATGGCAAGCATGGAATAAAATGCCACAACCATGTGATACAAATCAATTTTTAAGACTGTAATAACCTCATTGGTAAGCCTATTGCACAATTTCTACGTTCATGCAGGACATCACGTTATTGACTGGATTTATTGAACCGGTATAAGCGTGCACAAGAATTTATTAATACATATCAAGGGTGAGAGCATTTAGGCCATAGCTACCAATTTAATAAGCAGCTTTAAGCAGTTTGAGGGTGTGACCCGGATCTATATAGCAGCTGAAACATGATTGTGTGAGTGACAGCTTTAAAATGTTCCAGTTTGTGTTGGTGAATTACCATGGTGATGACGGTGACGTTGACGGTAGTGGTCATCACGGTAATAACCTTGACAATCTTGACAGCTATATCGTATTCATACGTACGTTTACATATATAATTCAGCCAGGCTTAGCTATGTTATCACTAATGATGTCATCATTTTCCATCACGTGATCTAAGCTACGCCTACAAATTTACAATCATAAATCACTTTGGCACAAAATTGACCCGCCACACTCATAAAGCAAATTGATAGCTATGGCCTTAGTGAAAAGTGAGAAATGGTTATTTTCAGTGCAAAGTTCTTGATACGCAACAGCTGGTGTATTGCTAGCTATGACTTAAAGACCTTATGTGATCTAGCAAGGGAGCATTTTTATGTGCTCTCTTGGTTAAGTTGCTAGCTATAATGTACCCTAGATACTATAAAATGAAGTCCGTTTCAGATGTACGGTAGCTATGTGCACTTACCCGAGATCATCGCGTGAGACGGCAGGATCCAAAGTTCTGCCTTACGGCTCTTGGTGGAAGTTAAAGTCGGAAGCCTTCACCAGGGGTAAGGTAGATATATAGCTTGAATGACGGTAGACATGTCCACTTTCTATACTGAACCTCAGTAGGTTACAGATGAGGCACCGATCGCTACTATGAAGGTGGCACAATAACTTCAATAGCGGTTCTGACGTGGCACTGATCACTTCTACATGTATGTGAATGAACCTCAAACCAAAATAGCGGCACCAATCACTTCTACATGTATGTGAATGAACCTCAACATTTATTAATAGTACATCAGTAGGTATGATGTACCAAGGGGCTCAGGCTAGCATCATAATCAAGAAGGACATCTAGGGGATGTTGCTGGTCCGGGCTCCCTCCTTATGAAGCTAAGCTAGCCTTGTCTTGCAGTTTTGAGGGTATAATGAACTATCCTAAAAAAGGAAAATCATGTTTGCATTTTCATTTAGTGTGTCCACTCTGCCTTCTCTGAGCTCAAATTGAGCAAATCTTGATGACTCTTTTCTTGTTTTGGACCATCTGGTCATGTGACTTCCTGTTATCGCGGCACCCCTATCCGTTCTTTTCACAGCTATCATTCACCATTCCTTTACGCCTAGAGATTGTACTATTGTACCCATCCCAAAGAGTGGGTAAGGCCCCCAATGTCAGTGACAATTATTGTGCTACTACTTTAGCACTCGAAGCAAAGCCCTTGAATGGTGTCTCCTATTACAATACCCTGACCAGTTCTCCACCTCTGATTTGCGATTTGGTTTCAAATGGTTCATGTCCACATCCCTATGTACTGACGCTGTGAAAAAGGTAGCTCATCGATACGTACATAATGGCTCACCTGTTTTTGGTTGCCTGCTTGATGCTTTTCATCTAGTGTGGCATGACATTATTTTTGGCTGTCTGCTTCAAAGTCATTTACCTCCGCTCATTATCTCTTTCTTGCTACATTGGTACAAATCTCAGTGTAAAATGGGACGGTATTGTATCTGATTCTTTTTCTGTGGCTAATGGAGTTCATCAGGGTGATGTTCTGTCCCCTATTCTGTTTACTTATGTATATGGATGAGCTTCTGCTTCAGCTGAAGCGTAATGCCACTGGATGGGTGTCATTGGGACCACCTCTTCGCTGGTGCTTTCTGTCATGCTGACGATTTGATTCTTCTTGCTCCTTCCCTTTCAGTCTGATGGATAACGCTAAGTTCTTGTGAGTCTTTCTCAATTAGCCATGGCCTGAAATTTAATGCTTCAAAAACTCAGCTCATCAGATTTGGGAGTTTGCCCTCCGGTGATTGTGAGACAAATATTTATTTCTGTGGCTCTGAACACCAATTTATTAACACAATTTATTAACACATTTATTAACACATAATTAGGTAATATTTTAACTTTCAATCTGTGTGATTCTATTGAAATGTTGAAAACCTGTGATAAGGTCACTGGCATTGATCCAGCCATTCCCACCCACCTTTTTAGATTCTTTTGCCTCTCTCTCTATGGTGCTGTAATTTGAGAATCTTTCTCTTTGCTCTCTCGAGGTCACTTTCAATAATATTTTATGTAAGTTTCCGGGGCTTCCTTTCAATTGCCACACCAGAATTCTCCACCTTACTTCAAGAGTGGACAGCTTGTTCAACTTACAGATCATGGTCTTTTTTATGCTCAGCTACATCCAAGTGTCCCTCTTGTCCATGCTATTCAAGTTCGTTACATTTTTGCTACACTTCAGTTGGCTACAGCTCTCTCTACGGTGTCTCCCACCTGAAGCAGTACTTTCCAGAGGATACCTACTGTGTCCGGGATCTACGTTTGTACGGTTCTACCTCACGGTCAAATGAACATATCATTAGAACTGTTTCTTCTCATTAAAAGCATTAATTGTACCTTTACTGGACCTCTGTTGGTGTGTGTCATAATTATGCAACAATAATAAAAGAAGAAGAAGCACTTGATTATGTGTTTCGGGGAGAGAGAGAGACATACATGTAAGTACATTGAATTCAGGTGCCTGTACATGTATAATAATTGCAGTGGCTTCTGAACTTCAACAGTTGACGATTTTAATACAGTGATTGCACATCTGATAATATTTTAGCTACACAGATTCATACTGCTTCTATCACTCTACGTACCTACTAGACAGTTGTCTGGCCAAGGGTTTAGTATGTACCCTAGTAGTTACAAGTATCATTACAATGTCCCGTTTCCCTGAGCTTCCTTCGATGAGGGATTCCAGTTTGTCCTCACAGGATACATGCTGCTTTCGTAATCACCAGCTTGATGTCTGATCCTGTGTAGCCATTAGTCAACTGGAAATAGCAGAATGAAACTTATCATGCATCATACAGGATAATAGATAACAATGCTGGCTACAGACTGCACCAACATTTACAGTTTGGGTCCACTATCCCAGTGGAGCCAGTGTGTGGGTACTCAGAGTAAAAATAGAACCTTATTTTGATCTTAAAAGTCAAACTAAGGTTCCATTCCCGCTTTAATCCCAGATCAACTACCAGTTGTATGCTGATACTTACACAATGATAATGCTGCTATCTTTGACTACTCTTTGCAACTGCCTTGTAATCTATTGTAATGCTCGAGATGTGTCTGAGAGATCACTGGAGGAAGTGCCGATGAAACATGGTGCAGCAGATAGTAAAGTCCACCCATGCACCATGGTACAGGTATGTACTCCAGAGTGCAAGACTATGTTCTTCAACATCTCAGCCTCCACCATTGTCAGCAAGTGCAGGGGTGATTTGGAGAAACCCGTTAGGGTGAGGGGCAACCCCATGCATGGTGTGTCACTCACACAGCACTTGCTTTAGCTAATTATACATACACGTAGCTACATACAGCAAGGACTTACTAGTGCCTGCATGAGGAGAATACAAAACCAACTAGTGGCACATAATTAGAGAGTAAATGAAGGCTAGGACTTAGTTAGGTAGAGCACTAGTCAGCATTCATCACCTGTAGTACAGCCTCTAGGTGGAGGAGTGGTAAGCAGGCTTTAATATAGAACAGCACTTACCAGTATGGAACTGACTATTGTACAGTGTAGATGAGTGGAGACAGAATACCAGTAAACAACTGTGGGTACATGCATGGTTACTGTATACATGTACATGTTTATAAGGACACACACACACACACACACACACACCTGTAATAGGGTAGACTATAGCTTCTTTGACTAGTCTCTTTGCTGTATCTAGCCCTACATGTACATGTATAATGTTATATCCCACCACACATCAGGGTTATGGTCTCAATAAACAGAATCCTAGAAGACCATGTTGTGCTGCCTCGTATATTCTGTGGAGTAGTAACCAGCCAGTGCATGCCCATGTATTTACACAGGTGGGTGCTCTTTGGGTGGCAGTAACCAAGGCTCTCTCTAGGCTTGTTCTAGGGGTTGTTGAATCTAACTAAATGGACTCTTTTTAAGGGGTGATTAAAAGATACATTTACTTTATGCTTAATTTAAAAAAAAAATTTGTTTTAAGCTCTATTTATCTGTTCTTTTACTCTCAACTTTCCAGTTGGTACGTACATTGTAGTAGTCACTTCATTTAAGCACCCCCAGGCCGCTCCTTTCCAATGGCAGATCCACTCAGTCCCAAATCTTCAGCATGACTGGTGGGAGAAGACTGAGTGCAGGTTGCCGAAAGGGAGGTGGGAGGGGTAGAACAATCATCAAAAGCTGACATAGCCATTGTTTATGGGTACTAGTAGTACAAGTACCACTAGGTTGTACTGAGAAGCACCTGGGACCAATTTTCAGACATAATTATTTTAATAAATACTCCACATTTGCCACTGATGAACACACATTATTCTCAACTCACAATTGAGGAGCCCGATTTGCTCTTCCCCTTCTGCCTGCCACGGCTGGAGGGCCTCGCTACTTGCTGTCCCTCCCACTCTGGTAAGTGGGGAGAGGGGAGCCGCAGTACTCTTGGAACTGGAGTGAGGTGGAAGCCAAAGCAGTAATTGCGTCATGACTGTGATCCACAGCAGGTACCTGAATCAGCTACATCAGAGGCAAATATCACTCAAAAAGACTATGTTGAAGGAGGAGAAGAAATGATAACAAGAAGAAAAGAAAGATTTGCCGGTTTAGCAATTTGCCGATGTGGTGCTTCAGCGGTGCTCTCCAGCAATGCTAGAGTCTGGTTACTGATGAAAACACTCGAAAATGACAGGTATGGCTCATAAAAGCAGAGTTTTTAACATGTCATTTTGTACACATTTAATGCGTTGGCCAATTTTTTGGGGGGCCATCCCTACATATGGAGTACTCCATGATGTATTGCACTGTGAACCCAGAACAAAAAAGGTGGATGGTGTAAAAGTGCCAACCATTTGCATTTCTTATGCAGTCCATATACCTCTTTAGGGCTTCACTAGATATACAAATGTAGGAAAGAGCCTGGTTATAAGCCTGAGTGAATATACTCTGGAATGTGGAAATTAGGATAACTTGTTTGTTAAATTAATCCTTTTCAGCTTTAAGAGTCTAGAGAAACCTGGCTAAGTTCTGGTGCAGCTACATGTATTACCCAGATTCCAAAAATAATTTCACAACTACTAGCTGTCATACTCACCACTACTGGAGGGTTTCTCGGTGATCTTCCAATTCTTCTTAAACTTGATAGGACTCATATTCCTGCATCAAAGTATGTGCATCAGGATATACACGTACATGTAGGAGTAAGTGAACAGTGGGGGCTCCCCCACTAATCTACAATAATTATAGTCTCGTGATCAGTCATCCCCGAGGGCTAGGAAGGGTTGGGGTTAAGGGGGAGCGTCTCAGCATGAAATAACCTTCTACTGTAGTTAGCGATCATGCAACGGTGTCGTCCTTCTCGTCAAAATGCCAAGGATACAGTCCCACAGAACCCATGAGATATCATGTCCTCAAAAGCCTAGTTGTGGGCATTTACTCGTAAAAGTACAGTACACTACAGCGGTCATACAACTGACCTGCAGTATTGTAGCCTGTCACAGATCTCAGATCTGTTGATTGCAGGCCCTGCCTCTTTCTTGAGGGCCTGGGCTGTGTCAAGAAACCTACAGAAACAGCAGATACACATGTACACCACTTTGTTAGCCCAGCCAGGCAGCTACAGAAATGGCCTGGTACAATAATATTTCTATGTATACATGTAGTACCTACACTACTCTATACCTGTAGGAGAAGGATATCGAGCAAGTTGCAAGCAAAGGATTAAAAACACACTTTCTATGGGGGCTTTGTCCATCTTAAAATTTAATCCCCTCCTGCATTAATTGATAATTAAAATACTGTAGTTGGGCGGGCAAACCCAGACCCTCTGCTAAAATCGGGGAGAAGGTCTGGGTCATGAGGCCTGCATGGGAATACAGGTACCTCTAACTGAAGACCAGTAGTCAAATCGGAAATGAGGCAGTTTGGGAATGAAGCTAAAAATAAATCTACACCTGTAAATCTGCTACAGAATTACTATCATGTCTGATACATAACTGCAGCCATACTGCACCAAATCCACCCCCTGGAAAGCACTGATACCTCCTCGGTGAAGCAGTGCAGGACCAGGATCAATAGGTTTCCTCTCCTTGTTTCTGTTAGCAGCTCTTCCTGCAGGCAAGCAGAACATAAGTAACAGAAGACAGCTACATGCACTGAGGACTCCATAATTTTCTCCACGGTTGTGAGATAAAGTCTGTAGAGCAAGAGCTCAATTCTTATGCATACACTAAATGACCAGTTTATGCATGAAATAAACTATTCCCCTACAGCCTGTGGCTACGATGCATTTATGTACAAAATTTGAGATTAACATCTGCATACAGTATTACCCCCCAGAGAAATGGAAGAAAAGTTGCTAGAATGTCGAGAAAAGAACAAAATCTATAGACTAATTTTCAAAAATAGAACTTCACCCTACTCACGACACTGTTGCGGCAGTAATATAAATTATTCACCTAGTCTTCTATGACACTGTTGGGGCAGGTGTAACTCACAAATACGACTGAACGGGCTTTGTCATGCACGCTGTAAAATTTCCTTTCAACACAATCCCAGAGCAGAGTTCAAGGATGGCACGTTTCAATATTCACTGTGCGCTATACTGCTATACTATCTATTCCACCAGGGATAATACATTAAGCGGGACGTCACTGTTCTAACACCGGGGGTGCTCATAGTGTCAATGTTCTTGGCACCAAGTTCCCGTAGTTACCCCACTAAAAATGCTTGCCCAATTTGACTTACTTACCAACACTCTAGCTTCATTTGCAGCTTCAACTCAGCTCTGCATAACTTCCTGCGATCAGACCTTGGCTCCTCCCCCTTTGATCAGACCTCGGCTCCTCCCACGTGAGGATTACGTAACAGTGATCACTGGTCTTGTGACAGAACTTTGTGTTATGATGCGCGCTTATAAGAGCACTATCGAAGATGTCATGGATACGGTAACGTTTCGTCTGGCCTGCAGACTAGAGTGTCGACTAGTGAAGCTAGGAATTATAGTGTGCATGTGGCCAAGTGGTTAAAGCATTTGACGGCGGACCAAAACTCGCAGGTTCGAATTCCACGGGCGCTTCCCAGGTAAGGTATTAAAGGCGGGGTAACTTAGAACGAAGTCTTTCTTTGGCTCCTCACACCAGAAAAGGAGCTGTTAGGCAAGGACACTTAACTACTTACATTAGTAATTAAGTATGCTTGTGTAAGGAGCGAAAGAAAGAATTTGTTCTAAGTTACCCCACGTTCCAAGTTGCCGTCCCGCCTAACCTACTATCAGCCATTGACTGAAAGGGCCTGGAGGTAAAAAAAATCCCCACCTTTTTACCTTTTACCAAGTGCAAGCACAGGGATTTTTTGATCATGCTACTTATTCAGAGCAGGCAAGGCAATGTACTATTCCATTTAATATTCCCCATAGATGAAGTACAGCTGCTAGGCTTCCCTAAGACAGGCAGTAGTTAATGTACTGAGTTATACCGCAACCACAATTAATATAGTATTCCCAGATGGAGGCAATAACCGGAGAGTCCATCCGACGTGACGTTGCACGATAAAACTAGAGAGCATAGGAATTGCATACATTGGGTTGATGTGTCTGCTGCATATGCAGAGTAAGCATGGTAAGTTTTGTATGAATTCCTTACGGCACAAAGGAGACCTGGTCGTGAAAGAAAGTCATTATTGGCAACTTTTACCACCAATTAGGAATTGCCTCACAAAACTGGTTTACAAAACTTTATGCCTGCTTCAATCAGAAAGTTAATTTAGCTTACCTTCTTTCCTAAACCTCGGGTGCGTGTTTACGAAATACCCCAAATCTCATTATTGCAGTAATTTTTTAGAGTTGTTAAACAAGCCTCGAAGATGGTACTATGGCACATGTACGACCAAGACTAAGGGCTCTGGTCCAGCAGAAAATCATAATTTTGGCTCTCTTTTCTTTGGCTGTATGAGCTTGGAAATGTTAAGTGTCCAGGAATTCCCCCATTAACCTACAGTAGTATATGGAGCAGTGCTTAGCTTCCCCCAAGGACAGGCAAATGCCTCATCTGTGGGGGTATGGCTATTAAATGGAATAGCTTAATGCTCGCCTAAAATTAATTGTCAAACTTTGGGGGCATCTCCAAACTATTTTCCTATCATTGAGGGGGGTTGGAACTGAGTGTAAAGGCTGTGACGTTATTTCCTGGCAACATGTAATTTAGCAATGTACTGCAGCAATTATTATAAACAAAGCCTGGCTTCATTCAGGAGTCAATTTCTAGCCATGCATGGCTGCTAGTACAGTATACATACATTTATGCTCCCCTTGGATATCTTAAGACGTACGTGTATGAGATCTACACAAACCCACCATAGTTTAAATCTCCGCCCCTCCACCTCCTCTTGAAAATGGCAACCCTCAAAATCAAAAATAAAAAAATCGCCTCTATTTTGCTTGCCCCCAGCACCATCAACCAAGCTTTAAAAAAGAAAAATGAAGGACAAGCTATTGGCTTTATATGAAGGCTTCATTAGTTTGCATGTGCATGAGGATCACCTCCTAGGTCAGTGAAGGACCCTGGAGTGTTGCTCTCTCCTGCAAATCCCATTTCAATACAGACCTGAACAGCTGGCTGAGGCCATTGAACCTGATGAGGCGATCTACTGTTTCTTCCTTATTATTGTTTTAAATTTGTGGATATGGCCTTGCTATAATTGAAAATATTGATAGGCAGTGCAAAAAAAGAAGAGACAATAGCAGGAAATTATAGAGCCTTGTTCTTGGAAGTTTTGAAAGCAGGTCATCGTCCCAGACTCCCAGTGTGTACACATTTTTCAGTAACTTTGCAAGCACCTCTATGGTTGTTGCTCATGTGACTTGAGTAAGGACAATGTCATTGGTACACCATCTTATCTCTCATTATCACCATTACTGGCACTTCCATGGAATGGCATTGGCTTTTTTTTTTTTGGATGTAGGCTCCATGTGCTGAACACCAATAGGGTTCAGCAGCACGAGTACCGTTTCATACAGAAATAATTCTCTGACATCAATT